>JAHDVE020008395.1:0-72500 GCA_022606495.2 Halesus radiatus | reverse complement strand
GTGTGGAGTTACTGTAAAAACAATATCTTTAAATTGATTTGATTGTAGATCATACCACTTTTTAAAAGTATTCAATATACAATAAGTAAATGTAAAATATGCATGAAGTAATTTTTTTAAATTTTATTATTTTGACTGGATCAAAACATTGTAGTAATTTCACGCTTTAGTGAACAGATTCATATTTGAATGTGGCTAAAGTCTTTGCGATGTTTCGGATGTTGTGTATTTAGACGTATATCTTATGATTTGTTATTTTACAATGTTTGTGATTAGAATTCACATAAATATATATAACAAAATAGTAGGATATTTAGTTTTGCTTTGTAAAAAAACGTCCGATAAATAGAACGCAAAACATATCTTAAAATAATTGCTTTTGAGATCAGGGTTGTTTCTTAATGTGCATCTTAATCATTTATTTGCAGTTTATTTCTGGTCGAGTTATCTTAACATTCTGGAATACAAGTGAAAAAACGTAAATACCGCACAAGAGTCCCAACTGCTCTCTGCTAAACGGAGTCAGTGAGACTATGACATCGCCAATAGGGTTATATTGTGAGAAGGGAATGAAAAAAAATGGAGAAGTAACTGGCTATTCAGATCTGATCACCAAATATGGCTAAAGACATTTCAAGCAAAGCTTTGTTTCTGAATGACAGTTTTTTTCCAGGGAGATACTGAAAGTATCTACCACTTTATATTATAGGGGCAACAATAATTGCATATTTAAAAAAATATATAAATTAGTTGTATGTCTCTATTCCTAAGCCATATATGTAAACCATTAGAAATATCGTTTGAAAGACTCACCTGTTTATAAACATGTTTGTCCGTAGTTTTAAGTCACTAGTTCCAGGACTTAGTTGTAAGTCGCCAGCTATATACTCGTAAGTCTCAGATGTAAGTCACTAATTATAAGGCTAAATTAGGTAGTTTCTATTTAAAAATCTTAGCTGTAAGCCATTGGTAATACATCCAACAAGTAAATTACTCGATATAAGTCTGAGTGATGAGGTATAGGTTAGATAAATTATATTGTAAAGCGCCCTTGAGGTGATTTTTTTACGAAAACGACACTATAGAAATAATCCATTTATTATTATTATTATGGATGGGGGAAATTCATATTTCACCTCAAGATAACTACTAAGTTTATTTGTAAAGGAATATAAAGCTGGATTACTTAAACTCATGCATTATTTAGTATCAGATATACTTTTCTTTGAAAAAATATTACTTCATTTATAATATTTTAATAACGTATTTGACTCTCAGACACATATAAAAAGTAAAATCTAATAAAATTCAACTAGCTTATGGTGTGGTATACGATGATATTATTTGTTCAAGAAATACATTGTTGGTTTCGACGTAGGAACGCGGGTTAATCCGGCTTTTCTCACTGTGAAGTTTCCCACTTCCCCGAACTTGGAGGAGCCGGAACGGTTTGCCGTGAGGACTTTAAAATGGGAAAGCATTATTTTTTATGAATCTCGGGCGACGGAACTCTCAGCGGGAGGGATAAATGGTACATGACCACGTACCCGATCAAACTACACCTATGAAATAGCATTGCAATCGTAATCGCGCATTGCGTTGGCGAATTAAATTAATAATAATAATAATATCTTTATTGAAAGTAAGTTTCACTCTAACTCAAATACTTGAATAAAATAATAATCTAAGTGTACATTGGTTCTAAAAGTAGATATATAAAAAGGAAAATAGAAAATAATGTAATCATAGTGGGTAATATGTAAAGAATAGAAATGCATAGTTATAAGTTGAAATTTCACATAACCCGCCTAACTAGACTAGCCTGTGTTGAGGCTGTAATTTTGCGTATTATTTTAATGTAATACCTATGAACATAAACTTATATTAAGATATGCTCTGTAAATGGTTAAATCAATAACTTCAAAATTTGGTGAGTTCATCGTTAATAACCTATTATCACTTTTAATCCAATTTTTTTATTGTGTGATTTTTTTTTGTGAATCAGTCTTTTTGATTAGATTTTTTGATGTATCGATTTCTGTAATTTAAAATGACCGGGATATCAAAGACACAAACCCTGTTTCTACGAGAGGATCCTCCGTTGAAGATTATTTCACAGGAAATGGAATATGAAATTAGGCATTTAAAAAATAAAAATAAACGTTATTTTGTGTCCAATGTCATAAATTCGTGAGATTTGAAATATTCATTTATCTATCGCAAAAGAAGTCAAATTTGAAAGTTTTCATTAAGGTAATGTACCAAAATTTAATTTTCAAATTTGAATACAGCACAAGAGTCTTATTGCTCGGAGCCGGTGGCACTATGGCCAATTGCCATATGTTATGAACCTAAAAAAGGAGACAAAGGAGATGGAAATATGTATATTGACTGTATATTCAGATCTAGTCATCAACACGGCTACAGCCATTTTAAGCAACTGTTCGCTTCTGATTGATGATTTATCAGCAAGGTGATACTGAGGGTATCTGCCACGTAATAAATAAGTACACAAGAAATGCCACGTGGTCGTATTTCGTGATTAAAAAGTCTGGCCAATCGAGCCTTAAATTTCAAATACATTACTGCTTAATTTTATGTTATTGTTATTTTATTTGGTGAACCAACAGTTTCCAATAATTATTATGTTTGGTAAATATATTTAAATAATGAACTAATAATAGGTTTTCACTGAACTGTTTAAATTATTCAATTAAAAAATAAAAGTTACAAAGTTAGCCTATGAGGTTAGGTTGGTGGGAGGGAGGGGAGGGGGAAGGATCTAGTTGTAGAGTGATATGTATTGTGTGAATGTTATTCATTGATTTTAGGTTTGAAATTATAAGGGGCTGAGTTGCATAAGTCTAACTCACTGCATGAAGTGTTAAAAATGTGTGAAGCGCGGTGAATAAAGGTGTTTTGTTTTGAGTTAGTGTTGCATTGAGGTAGGGCTTAGTGTGTGTTTCATCATCTTTATGAAATTCAAATGGGATGATGATATAAGATATCAAGCAAGTGTAAGAGAGATAGAGCGCTTACCAAATTGACTAGAACCAAAGATCATTAAGACAAAGGCTCACGGTCTTTTATTTAAATCTACGTGAAAGGCGCTTCTAGTATCTTATTCTACATTTTATGGTATAATAAAAATAAGAGTTAATTTCTATAGCGCAGTTTTGTGAAGGTTCGCCTCAAAGGTATGATCACGAAACGCAATTTAGGAGGCGGGCATGGGTACAGCCACCCCGGGAACCATTACTTGGATAACCAACGCCTTTGTCACACCCAAGTGGCTTTCTACGTTTGGTGACTTAGGAGGGGTGCCTGGGTTCATGAGGTGAGATATGGTGCCATGCATCGATCCACAACTGGGTGACACACGCGGTAGAGATGATGGGTAGATTTCCTCTTCTTTCTTTCAAGCAAACAAGACTACTGTTCTAGTGTTTTCTATCTAAGTAAAACGGATAGCTTAAAAACTCCAAATAATTAAAAATAGAGCAATGAGACAAATTTTAAAGTGTTAAAATATAAATCAATACCGAAAATGCTCAACAAATCAGACATAAAAAAAAATTTCCACAATGTTTAAATTTTTATTTAGAAACATTTTTACAATTTACTACCACCTTACTTTAAATACAAACTACATTGCAATAAAGACAGAAAGTATATAATAGATGTAAAAAAAAATTAAAACAAATCTCAATCACAAAATGGTTTTCCGTATTATATAAATTATACAGGCATTATAATGTATAGCTTACTTCCCGGTAAAAGATAAAATGTAGGTTAAGCATATTTAGAGTAAGATATATAAATGATTCATGTAATAGGCATTAGAAATAAGCAATATATCAACATGTATAGCTTACTTCCCGGTAAAAGATAAAATGTAGGTTAAGCATATTTAGAGTAAGATATATAAATGATTCATGTAATAGGCATTAGAAATAAGCTATATATCAACATGTATAGCTTACTTCCCGGTAAAAGATAAAATGTAGGTTAAGGATATTTAGAGTAAGATATATAAATGATTCATGTAATAGGCATTAGAAATAAGCAATATATCAACATGTATAGCTTACTTTCCGGTAAAAGATAAAATGTAGGTTAAGCATATTTAGAGTAAGATATATAAATGATTCATGTAATAGGCATTAGAAATAAGCAATAAATCAACATGTATAGCTTACTTCCCGGTAAAAGATAAAATGTAGGTTAAGCATATTTACAGTAAGATATATAAATTTTTCATGTAATAGGTATTAGAAATAAGCAATATATCAACATGTATAGCTTACTTCCCGGTAAAAGATAAAATGTAGGTTAAGCATATTTAGAGTAAGATATATAAATGATGCATGTAATAGGCATTAGAAATAAGCAATATATCAACATGTATAGCTTATTTCCCGGTAAAAGATAAAATGTAGGTTAAGCATATTTAGAGTAAGATATATAAATGATTCATGTAATAGGCATTAGAAATAAGCAATATATCAACATGTATAGCTTACTTTCCGGTAAAAGATAAAATGTAGGTTAAGCATATTTAGAGTAAGATATATAAATGATTCATGTAATAGGCATTAGAAATAAGCAATAAATCAACATGTATAGCTTACTTCCCGGTAAAAGATAAAATGTAGGTTAAGCATATTTACAGTAAGATATATAAATTTTTCATGTAATAGGTATTAGAAATAAGCAATATATCAACATGTATAGCTTACTTCCCGGTAAAAGATAAAATGTAGGTTAAGCATATTTAGAGTAAGATATATAAATGATGCATGTAATAGGCATTAGAAATAAGCAATATATCAACATGTATAGCTTATTTCCCGGTAAAAGATAAAATGTAGGTTAAGCATATTTAGAGTAAGATATATAAATTTTCATGTAATAGGCATTAGAAATAAGAAATTTATAAAAATGGATAAGTTTATATTACATCATATGAAGTGGAACTATTTAAAGTATAACAAATAAATAACAAAAATAAAATTTCATCCTAAAATGTATCTATAAATTATAATGGAATGTGATAATAATAATAATATTTGGATTCCACGAATTAAACTCAAAAATAATTAATAATTTAAGTGATGAACATTACTTTTCTGAGAAACAGACATAAGCAAGTAGTAATAACAAAAAAAATTATAACTACATTAGACTTAGGAAAGTACTTCGGTTTTTACTTCGATTGGAAATTGAAAAATTACTTACATCTAGCACAAAATACTTCACACTAATTATTCGCTTTGTAGTTATCTCAAGCAATTTCCTGTCTACTTGGATTTTCTCATAAGCCGAATATATGGGTTATTTCCTAAATACGAGGCCTAAGAAACACAATCGACCCTAAGTATGGTAATAAAAATACGGCTTCAAAGGTTTTTCCGCTTGCTCCCAAAGAAAATATTTAGGAACAACATATTCTCAAAGTTATGAAAAATGTTTCTGTACCAGAAATGTACAGTGCTGTATTTGAAAGATGGTTCGGTTTTGGCCCATTTCACATAACTATTGGTGATACATCAGAGATGAAATTAGGCGCACTAACCAAAGAAATCCAGATTTTTTTTTATTATAATAATAATCATAATTTATTATGTTCTATTTTTAAAACAAAATAACAAACAATGATATCCTCACTGGGATCTCCAGTGCTGAGGATTTCATTTACAAAATATGAAATTAAATTATATTTGATTGATGTGATTGCTGAAAAAACTTAACAATTCTAAGGTTCAGGTTATAACGTATCCAGCGTTTTCTTTGATTTTTAAATTTATAATGGTAGTTTAGATTTTTGAAGGATAGTGGGATTTTGTTGTAGAGTTTAGTACCATAGCATAAGAAGTTTTTTTTGTCAAAATGTTGTGTTTGTGGTTCCTTGTTGTATGTATTTTTGACTTTGAGATCTAGTGTTTCTAATATGTGTGATTGTTGTTATTTATTGTTTTTGTATTTATGAATGTAAAGAAGTACTATTTTATTGACATAATGATAAGTTTGCTAATAATTTCGTCAGTGCTAGTTCTTACAGGGACTTTAAGTACAATTTTTATGACGACTTTTTGTGTTCTAATGAGTAAATTTAGAAAATTATCAATAGAACTGCCCCATCCGATAATACCATATTCTAATAGTGATTGGCAGAGATCCATGTAGATCTTAATTAAATATTTGTACTAAGAATTTCCTGATTGTTTTAAAAAAAGTAAGTTAACTTTTTAATTTTCTTATTTAAATAAATAATGTGGTCAGCCTAGTTCAAATTTTAATTATCTATTAAAATCTTCTTACGCTTTTTAATGTCATTTTATAAATATTCTCCAGTCCTAAAAATTACAAATATTTAAAATAAATACCAAATATTCTTGTGCATCCAATATTCTAATAAAAATAACATCAATAAAAAAGATAATAAAATAGCAACTGTAAAAATATCATCTCTGTGGTTAAATTTTCTAATAAAACTGTGTTCATCCGAAGCGACCTGCCAGGTAAGTATGTTTTTCTGTATCTGTTTGTACATAATTAGATAAAGAATAGGAAGGAATATTTGTACAGCGCCCCTGAGGTGATTTTTCATAAAAACGGCGGTATACAAAGCATCAAATTATTATTATTAACATTATACTACTAGCAGTACCAATCGAGGGCGAATGCACGGTGTAAATGTCTGGTCCGGCCCCGAAGAGTATTCCGGATAACTCAGCGCTAATGAAATTTTTTCATTGATAAGAATCCTCAAACAAAGGTTTGGCCAAATTTCGCAGTACACAAAGGCCCGTAAATTTTGTGATTTACTTTAATCATACGGCCTTCTGAATTTCAGGGATAAAAGAGCTCATTTCCCTTCTCCTGTTTACGTGACGAAATGCTTGCTGGCGGCGCTCTTTGTGAAATTAATCAGGATGAAGCCTTAATACGGTTAACGATATTTTTAAACACGATAACCTTGTTGACAACCACTGGAATTTTGAACGCTACCCGTGTTCTGGGATGCTTTTCAGCATAAATATGAAAATACTGTTGATTGTAGTTTAAAAAAACCAGTGCAGGTGTTTTTAAAATTAAAATGACGATATCTATAACACACCGCTGTTTAAAAACCCTAAATTACTTCCAGTGTGTAAAAAAAACAAACTTACTATGATTTTTTTTAACAAAGGGAAGAAGTGTACGAATAAAGACAAATTAAGTACCTGCACTTAATAAATTGAATTTCTGTTTAAATATTTTTATAACATCTTCGGACATGCCTGTTTGTTGCACGGTAGAACCTGAAGAACCCAAAGAAAATAAGTGGAGCTAAGAAAGTTAAATGAAGGTTCTTAATTTATTTATTTTTAAATTTAATGAAAACCAAATTTCATAATGTAATTATTAACATTATGTCACAATAATAAAAACTAAAAATACTTGCAAAACTTGCAATATTATTTAATTTGATTAATTTAAAATTTTGAAAAAAAAAAACAATTTTTTTCTCGGAATTAAAGATAAAAATACTGAATAAAGGTTTTTAAGTCGTCTATTTACGTTAAAGGAATTTTCAGATTGCCTGTTTTGTTTATTTATTTTGGCTCTTTAACAGACTACATTACAATTTTAATATGGTTTGGTGATAATTCCTGTTGCAGGTGAGCACACAATTCATTACAATATTCAACTTAAGTTACAAATGGGTGCATTACACGACGAGGAACAATATCAAATGTTGATAAATACATTATGTTTTTATATTTATCATTATTTTATTAGTTTCTTTTTATTTCATATACAAACAGTTCATGAATATTATGAGTGGTGTACACATTACAAGGTTTTAGAAAAGTATTACAAGGATCGGTACCAATGACATGTCTCTCCGTAATATCTAGTAAATGTATGTATACATTTCACTGAGAGGGGTTAGTATAATGGTAAAGATCAAAAGGTATATGAAAAAAGTGGATATGACTGTGTCTGTCTGTGTGTGTGTGTGTGTGTGTGTGTGTGTGTGTGTGTGTGTGTGTGAGAGAGAGGGTGTATGTATACCTATGTGTCTGAATATTGCCATGTACTGGATAGAGAGATTGCACACTGATGTTACGAATAATAGTAACGACGGAAGGAAGTAAAAAAGTATGTCGAGAATTAGTTTAGGACAAACACTATTAAATGCTTGAAGAAGACGGTAAATTGGTGAATTTGCTTCAGCGGTTTTTGTCGTTGTTTAATGTATAAAATATTTTGGTGTGACGAGTACGTTTCGATGGTATGTTAAGGTTAATTTGAGATAGGAGTTCAGGCCAGTTTATTACATTATTTTAGATTTTACACCGGAAAATAGTTCGCCGTAGTTTCAGAGATTGGAGTGCACAATGGTAATTATTGTCGTATTTGAACTGGAAAAACTTAGTGAATTTATTCTGTATTCGTTCTATACTATTGACATGTAACATGTATTTGGGATTCCAGACAGACGATGCATATATGCAGTAAAAAATAAAGAATTATTAGCGTACGTGTGTTTTTAAATGATTTGCTTAATGAAATACTAATTATAAAATGGTTTTAACTAAGGAGATCTTCAGGTATATTTAAGTATAAGGTTCTTCTGAAGGAGGCAGTGATTGAATTCGAAAATATGTCTAGGTCTTTATGTATGCAGTGTTTATTATGCAATCGAACTATTCTTGACGTTAGTTTGTAAATACTTATATTATTACAATAAGTATCGATTAAAAAGGTTTAAGGTTGTTCGTAAATTTGGCCTCACATTAAGACTAATTTGATTATATAAAGATGAGCCATACAAACATGTTGTTAATGATTTTAAACAGAGAATACCCGATTCTTAAAAATTTTGTTTTAAAATAAATTTATAAATTTAGTTAATAAAATTTTACAAAGCTAATAAGACAATTTGTGATATTTTTCTTAGTCCTCCTCACTAGCCTACGAAGTTTTTTTCAATATTCTGGATAACTCCTCTTCTTTGATTTCTTGAGCCAGTTTTTGATTTGTTCTTTGAAATTATTTGCCTTTTCTGTTTTTTTAGTTTTTTTTATGGCCGGTGTAAGTGAATTATATAGCATAGTGGAGAGATATTTATAATTCCTTTGACCGAAAGCCGTTTTAAGTTTGGGAATAAGTCATTTTGGTTTGCTCTTGTGTGGTGAAAATTAAGTTTCTTCGGTTTTTTCAAACTTTTAAATTTTTTTTATTAAACATTCCTAGCATAGATGTTGTGGCTGCTAGGTACTTTTAGAAAAATCATTTTGTTGGCGTTGACTTTTAAAATGGTCTGTATAATGCCCTTTTGGGTTTGAGACAATTGTTTCATGTAGTTAGTAGTTGCCGATCCCCATCCAAGGATATTATATTCGAGGCGAGAGTAACATAGAGCATAGTAAACTTTTTTAACATCAATAAATGAATTAAAAATTACTTTGTAATCAGCACTTTATTAATATATACGTAACACCATGTTTCGAAGGCGATGCTTTCCTTATCAGGAATATACAGAATACATTATTAAAAAAAAAAAACATTTCTGATGTTTTTAAAGAAACATGTTTATTTTGTGAGGTTTCCTTGTAATACCATTTATGTCAGAGTCCTAGCGAAGATTTTCGTCTATTTCTGTGCCAAGATATTTTATACTTTCCGTATTCGTAATAAGGGGGCAAGAACATTGTGAAAAAATGCTTTAGCATTCATACGATTTAAGGCTGTATTCATTCATGTCTTCATTGATACATCTCTTCTTTGAGATTTCTCTAAAGTGAATTAGTTTCTTAATTTACAGTCAGCCTTTTTCCTTTACCATTATTTTAGCGACCGTGTCAAATCTCATTTGCTTTGATAAAATTGGCAGACATATTTATTTTAATATTAGTAGTTTATCGTTTATTTATTTAATTTTCAAATTGTATTTTTTCTCTTGTAAAATTAAATTTAAAAAAATGTATCGTTTCGTTTAAAATACTAAAGGGCGAATGCGGATTGAGCTAAAAAGACGTTTATTAATTGATCTCCCTTTCCCTTTTGCATATAGGTTTGTTCCAATACTTAGCTCATATTTATAGCAAGAGCGAGTAAGTGGCAATAACACATATTCATTCCACTTTGTTAGGATCATGATAGCAAAGCAGTACTTCCATTTCCTCGTATCCAATAATGATGATTTGGGTTGCTATGAAACTGCCTTATACTGCGAAAATTAGTAATAATTATGCTTGTTTAATTTATTAATAAAAAATATGAGACAAAGCAGTCGGGCCCACCAGGCGAACAGGAATAATGAAGATCTGAGATAACCACTCGGCTGCATGGTTCAAACAATAGAAATGTTCTCGTGGACCTAATATATTACACATCATTTTCCTCTCAACAGCCATTGAGGCTTGTAAGAGTTTGCCGGGAGGCCTATACAATTTACTTCTCAAAGGGAAGCCTTTTACTGAGAGGAAGTGGGGACACTTTGGCCAATTATTAAAATGTAATTATTTCATGACTCTTTCACGTATTTATTCTGTTTACGCGACGAAGTTGAGTAAGGGACTGGCGTGAACATAAAATAATAAAAGTATTGTTAAGTACAAAAAGATATATGATGATCATTTTTTTTTATTTTTTGATATATAAATAACCAGGAATCGACTCTATCTCTTATAAATGGGACCCTTCCAAAAGTCCAGTGCTGCTATCACAATGATGTTTTCTCTCTTAGTTAGTTGCGTTCTGTACTTGTCGATCCGTTTTTTGATTGGGGATCGGAATTCGGGAGTGCGCCCTTGCGCAAACATCTCGGTGAAACTGCAATACCAGGACTGTCCGAAAAGCATTCAATACGAGTTATTATATTCCTTTTAGAGTTTATTTATTAAAGTTGGTCCGAGGTATACAGACTGGTGTAGTACTTATTAAAAAGTTGCCTTTTTGCTTCTGGACTATAGTTGATAAATCGCACCGAGTTTCAGTGAGATAGGTAAATAAACTTTGTAATTTATAACAAAATCATTCATAAACTTTATTGCGTACACCACACATGTTGACAACATTTTTTAATGTTAATATTGATATGGGACAAACCCCAACCTAGGGCCGCGATGTAATAGTACAGAAACAGGTTAACTCACCTCGAAGCCAGACCCGAGGGCTGATCTCAGGGTTCCAACAGGTTAGCTCAGTTAATAGGGGCATCACAGCTCTTGTCTCAAAGTCGCAGATCGGCGCAGCCTCAAATTGGACTCAATGGAAAAGGTATTTAACTACCAATGAAAAGATGCGTGTTTTCTATACAGGGTTTATTTTACAGGGAAAACATTTACAGGTAATACATACGGGATTCAAAACAAGGGGGCGGTACCTAACCTAATCTCAGTCTCGACAATCTCTCTCTCTGATGAATCTCAAATCGGGCATGTTATTCAGAGGGCACACTTACTACAGCACAGAAAGGAGGGTTGAACATACTGCTTACATGAGTTGGTCAGCGATAGGTGTCACGTTCAGCGTAAAAAAGTGTGATGTCGAGGGGCTCTGGATCTCACACGTTCAACATCAGGCAGGACACAGCGAGTTAATGCACTGGTCACTGGCTTTAATATTTAGGCTTATGCAAATACAACGAGTTTACAATGTACTGATGCAATGGCGGCATGATGACGTCAGAAACCACACAGTGTGGCCGCGCGCCCGAATTGCACGCCGAATCCACTTCACTGTTCGGCTGCCGGAATCTGAGTGAGTCTAAGATGGCGTATCGCTTTCGTATTGGCGGGTCCTCGTGCATCAAGTCACGTAGGCCACTTACAAGCGAAGTGGTGCCGTTAGATCAGACGCCAGGATCACAACTAGCGTGTATTCGAGAAATTTCTAGGAACTTCCTTTTACGGCTAGATTGTTCTATTAAATTGTTGCTAACCTTGTTACATAACAATATTTTGTTTGTGTTTCTTATAAAATAATAATAATAGTAATATTGTGAACGGATTTACAAAATTCGTTTCTGTTTCAAGAATAAATAATGCATAACAAGACTTTTCAGAGAAAGGCTCACTTTCCGAGAATTTCGAGTAGGAACTACGGAATATTTAATTAGATTTAGTGGTTTGGCCATTCTGCGGAAACGATCTCGTTTTTCTTTCCGGGGATTGTTGTCGGCATCCGAAGATTTTGCAAAAACACAATGTACACAGCACCGACTTCCTTCGTATAGCACGGTTAGTGGCTCGCCGCCGAAACTTGCATATTAGCGATGTTATATTGCGGGCTTAAAAGAAAGGATCGCTGCGTACTTCGGGTAGCTAGTAGCTACCAAATGTTAACTCGGCTTTATAACATACTTCTATACGCGTCGGCCTCACATCTCACATTATTCCTCATTCCATATATCTTTATGTTTTCGCGTTTATGTTATATATAATGCAGATGATGTTTTTCATGGGTAAAGTAAGCTTCAGCTCAGGGGGGTTTTATGTGCCCTCGAACGCAGGTTAAAGGTGGATAAAGGGGAGTTTTTAACAAAATGTGCTTCACAATTTCATGTCCAAAATATACATGTGACCGAAAAATAATCCAGGATTTTAATGACTATCTTAAAATTGTATTAAAGTTTGATTAACTAAGGTTCTTCAGACGATTGGCATTCAATTTGTGGCGTCATTATTAATAAACGAATTAAAAATTACTTTTTATTCACAACTTTCTTCATCAGGAATATACATAATACTAAAAAATAATTGTTTCAAGTATAGGAAAGACTATATAATAATTATTATTCTGAATTTGCCAGTTATGTCTTGGAAACTAATCATTCTTTTGATATAAATAAAGGTTTAAGATTTTTACATACACTGTTAGGAATGGCAGAGACAGGTTAGATTAAACTCACCTTGAGGCCAGACGCGGGCGGTTGACTCAGGAATTCACCTGGATAGCTCAGTATGTAGAAGCACACAGCTCTTCTCTGCAAAGTCGGGGTCGGCATTCAGCCTAATACCTGCATCGGAGAAAGGCACTAATATTTATATTTCTAGTTATTTTACCTATGTAGAACGATCATTAATTTATTAATAATGACGCCACAATAAAATAATATTATTTAATCAGATAAATTTTGATTGCGCATGCTGGGATTCGAACCGCGACTTTGCATCTTTATAGTGAGAATACTTTCGAAGGAAGGAAAGATGTAACACGTACAAATTTGTTATGGTTCGTATTCTTACTATGCACGAGTCGGAGAGAATAATAATTCCGGATATGGAACGTTGCTCCCTGAATACTGAACGTTGAAGGCTGAATGATGAACGCTGGGAAAGTGGCGGGATCTCGGATCTCGGCTAACTGGAAAACTGGAAAACAGCGCGCGACAAAACTTTGCTGCGCTTTGAGGGAAAATTTGAATTTGAAATATTACCTTATAATTTGTCACCTCAAGCTCGGCGCTGGTAAATTATTAAACTTTAATATAAATAACCATACTTAGGTGCTACATCATATATTATGGCACTACTTAACGGCTTAAAATCACACAATGATGTCTTTTTGTTTTCTGTTTTTGATAACGTTATTGTAGATTCTCGGCTACATGATATTTCATACATCCATCTTCTTCCCCTTGTCTCACTCGGGTCGGAGACCCATCGCATCAACATGACGCCTCCAGGTGTCCATATACTGTGCTACATTTACGGCATCCTTCCATAGTAGGTCCAGCCTCTCCTCGTACAGCCTCTGGAGTTGCTTCTCCCACCTGTGTCTGGGGCGGTGCACTGGATGTCTTCCCTCTGGAATAGCACTTAGAATTTTCAGTGGATTTCGACCTTCTGGCATTCTTATTTCGTCACCAAGCAACCTCAGTGGCGACATTTCTATGAAGAGTATTAGTAGCTCAATGTTAAGATCCTCTCAGGTCCGTTAAGGTCCCATCTTGTGGCTCCTGCAACTCTTCTCAAAAAATCTTATTTCGGCAGCTTGTACCCTAGAATGTGCACGCTCGTTCAACATCCAGAAATGTTACTCAAACATCGACGATACACAATCAACGTTTATTTATTTATTATTTTTATTATTTTTATTTTCACACATTATTAAACAATAGACGTTATGTCAATCATTTCTAGTTTCTTCTAAAATCGTCAGAAAATATTAACATGAATAACAAAAAATTCCCTTTGTTTAATATCAAAAGATTGTAAAAGCCGTTAGAGATCTTGTCACAAGAAAAATAAAATTATCAAACAACACCAGAGGCTGTTAAAGTTGTCTGACAAATACAAAATGCGGTAAACTGCAATAGTTTATTTTGTGCGCTTTCAGTTTGACACTAACCTTGATATTACGAACTGTGCGTTGTTCATATCGGAGTGAACCGATCTGTACTCATTTGCCTGTTTTGGCGCTACTTAGTTGATTCATCGGTAGAATATATGTATTTAAAGTTGATTTATCATTTTGTGGGACATTTTTGTTACTTTTTATCTAATATGTAAGTGTTTTTAGCTCTGGATTGTTCTCCAATCCCCCGATTTAAATAGTTATATTTTATGAAAAAACGTTTTTTTTCGTCTTTTTTTATAAATATGAAGAATGTTATTTAAGAACGAAAATTTGTACCTATTATATCAATATATTACTTTAATTATTTCCCAGCCAAACACTAACTACTCGTACTTTAAACTGCAGAGTGAAATCATAAACATGTTATTGTCAAAAAACTTTAACACCCGTTAGAGTTACTATTTTGTCAAATGGAACAATCAAAATTTGTTTTAACACATTCATTTTTCACGCCTACCGGCTTAGGAACTACCGTTCCATCGTCAGAGCAAATATATACCAAACAATATTTCAAAATTATAGAAGAACATACATAATTGTTTACACAGTGGGGGTCGGGGCGTAACTATTGATTAGTAAAGAGTGGGAGAAGAGATTGAGATTGAGAGAGGGGTGAAAGGAAACATATTTAAAATGGGCTGTAATTGTGGTTTTGTTGGTTGTTAATAATAGATAACTCATTATTATTAAGGGATTTGTTAATTTCCAAGGATTCTAAATTATCTAAGCATTTACCTTTACAATTAATGGAAAGAATATTGATCACCGTAATAATATTAGGTTTGAAATAAACATCTCCATTCTTGAGTTACAAGAAAACAATAAAAAACGTTTTTTGGCTATTCTGAAAAGTTATACTTTTGTAGATAATGTTGTTTGACATTAAGCCCTCGGACTGATAAAAACTTTTTGGTTTAATAAAAGTTCTAAAATAAACAGTATGTTTTTTCCTTTTTAAATATTTTAACGGCTTTCCATACTAGCAAACAAATTCACATCAAATTATTGCGAAATGATAAATCCTCTTGGCTTCCTGTTATAATTTTAGAATTAACCTCGTTCAGTCAGCTAAGATGTTCACATTAAGTTCTTCAAGTATTCTTCAAATTCGCAGAACATTAGTGAATAATCACGTCCCGCCTGACAACAACGAGCCTAAAGCCTTTCATATAGAAAAAAATAGAATATAGATTTAATTTACTCGAACAACTAGAAATTAATAAACGAACGGATGATCCTAATATAACACTAATTAATAAAGTAAGAAAATTTGTATATTCACCACTTGTCAGTATGTTCACATCATCGATATAATATAACACATTTAAAAAATCAATTAAGAAAATATTATCACTTAAATACGGGGAAATGCGTTATAAATATAAAAACCTCAGAGAATAGAGAATTTTAATTATTTTTTAACTAAATCGGTTTTACCGATAAAAAAATCATTATTTTTAAAAACCCATCCAAATTAGAATTGGGTGGGAGCGAATAAAATGATATAAATAAGTCGTCACAATGTGCATGGAACAAAGAAATGATAAGATGTTCACTATAAGGCATTCGGCGAAAACAAAATAAATAACGATTACACGGAAATCAATAGAAAAAAATATTTATGTTAGGGTAGCAGTGCTGCGTTTTATTAGTCCAATTTGTGTTTGCAATTTCTATTGTAAATCTTCAATTGACTTTGCAATAATTTTATGTATAATATTTGATCTTTAGTGTGGAAAACCATTATAAACCTGGAACACGAAATGAAACCAATATTTCTGAAATTATGGACATTCAACTACAACATGGAGCACTATGCATATGAATGTCGAATGAACTTGAATACATGGTGCGGAGGCGTTTCACAAGGCGATGAACCAGAATATTTTAGAAAAGATTTTTTGTACACTTGGAAAGTCGAAATGTTCAAAGATTTCCGTTGTTGACGTCCTTGTGAGGATATTTAAAATGGACTTTATGATGCAGCTGAACGCCATCCCAATGTTTCATATTCCAAATGAGAGTGGCATAAAGCATAATTTACTCTACTTAGATCCTCGGTTGACTGTTGTATTGCGGTGTCATATTAAAACGCACTTGTAAAGTACATTTATTGACCATTCAGGTTGACACAGGTTTAGCAAGTGGTTGCTCTAACAAGTGACTCCTAGAGGTTATGTCCCATAGAGAAACCTATAGAAGTGATCCGTATAGTGTAAATTAGTATATTATACCAACATCTCTCATTTCCTAATTAACAAAAAAAAATCACCAACATAACCATTATCAAACAACAAAATCCAAACACCATTCAGTAATAAACCGTAAAATCAAAACAACATAACCGTTTTTACAAATACTGTTAAACACAATTAATTATAATCCGATGGACTATATCTTTCGGTTTTTTTAACACTTCCTTTACGATGCCAAATTATAACGCACTGCCCGGTGGAGGACTCCGAGTTACCCCATACAAATTCATAACAATGTTGTTTTGAAGCCAAAAATAATAATACAATCTATCAACAGTTATAAATTATGGTTGATTATACTTCAAAATACATCTTAGGATTATAAAATAATATTAAATATTAATTACGTTAGGAGCTACAATGTTGGCTCAGGTAACCAAGTATCTGGCACCATTAAGGGACAGTTAATAACGGGTTTGAATGCTTTTCCCATTGCTTGTCATCTCATCAGAAGTAGTCGGACCTGGATAAAATGGGATGGAAATCATTGTCAAAACGTACACCTTCCTTTGACGACCTTTCGCCATTATACGACGATGATGACTCCTGACGTGATCTATCTAGATTTAGATGTTTTCTATCAGACGTAATCCGACACACAGACGACTGTAGAGGCCGGCTGATCCCGATCTGCGAAGTGGGCTTGAGGGGAGGGAGACACAACCTGTCGTTCCTTTTGCAAGGAGGAACGACGACGATTTTGTAACTTGCGAAATACCGATATTGCTTTGCACAAACACACTTTTGTGAAAAGGCTTCAATGTTGTACAAATCCTTTGTACAATACACACTTTTGTGCAAAAGCTCCACTGGGCCTTGTCCGTGATGAAGCGCGGGTCTGGTTCCGTGAGCGTTGGTATTCCGGGGGGTGGTCCAAGAATCAGCGGGGGTCAGAGAAGAAGAAGGCAGGTCGGTTTCAAGTAGAGCAAGGTAGAACGGTCGGGGAAGCAGAGGTGATGTCGGTTCAAGCGTCGCTGGATGACTGACGATTTGTTCTTTTCGGCCTGAATACAAATGCCATCCAGGCGCTACGCCGGGCGCCCAGTTACAAAAATCTCCATCGAACAGCTCCGTGAAAGTCTACCCGACATCACCGTCTCCCTCCCACAACGTCATCTCGCTCTGTCATTTTTATTTCATTCTAAGTCTGAGTGGTGTGGGGGAACAAGCTCAGCCACAGACCACCCGTCGTCACATATACAAAGAAATCGGGAATCGGGCGTGTGTGTGGACAGTGAAGCAACATTTATTTTCCATACCACCCGATTCCCTTACAAGTTACAATTATTCTTTTAAACTAAACACAGAACATTAAAATAGATGGCAAGATGTCCGACACACCTGCTGTACCTAAAACCATCAGGAGTTTCAATAACGTATGACCTTGGGCATCCCTTAACAATTTATACTACAGTAGCTGATGAACATGAACTTTTTTTTTTAAATACTACTTACTCTACCTCCTATTTTGAATTCAGTCAAGTTTCGAACCTTTTCGTCGAAATATTTTTTCATAATCTTTGAATCGTACGACTTTTGGTCTAAGTTAACTGGTTGTTACTGGTAAATTACACCTAAATTGACGTGACATTAGCAGACTTGCAGGGGATGGAAAATTATTTTTTGGGCTATTTTTGTAATGCAACATAGCAAGATACGGATCAGTTTTCGTTTCAAGGCATTTTCTTAATATGTTCTTTACTATTTTACTGAACTGTCAGCTTAACCGTTTAATTGCGGATAGTTAGGACTGGTAGTGATGTGTTCAATATCACACTCAAACAAAAAGTTTTTGAAAACGGCTGATTGAAATGGTGGCCCATTAACACTTACCAGTTTTAGCGGTATCCCATGACATGACAATATTGATTTCAAATGCGTGACGACAGTTTCTGCGCTATAATTGTATAACATTGAATGTTCTATATATTTTGAATCAGTATCGGAAGGAAGATACTCTCAGTATCGCCCTGGTGAAAGACCACCATTCAGAATTGAAATGTTGCTTGAAATGGCTTTTAGCCGTGTTTGGTGACCAGATCTGAATAGCCAGGTATTTCCTCACCTTCCTCTGCCCCTTCTCCTTCTCCTTCCCCTCCCCAATACTTTCAGCCTCACAAAATTCCTTAATTGGGAATGCCATAGTCTCACTGGCTCCAGATGGTTGGGAACAGTTGAGACTCCTGTGCGGTATTCATATAAAAAAATGTAACAATAAGATAATTCGAGTTGTTGAAATGCATTAAATCAACACCTAACCTTTCCAGGGAAAATTTGTAATACAATGTGATGGATTATTATGTTTTAATTTAGTACAAATCTGATATCGATCGACAATATTTTGAATATCAGATTTAATATTCGGTCAAAAAGTCATATTTCTGACTAGACTTTTTGATTTTGACATACTTTAGTGACCTTTATGAATATCTATTAAGATTTCAGGAAGTAAAATAAATGGAATAATTAAACTAGGCCCTTCAAACACCAACTCATTGACAACATGAATTTCTGCTTGAAAATTCCAATACGGCTTTACGCAACACTCAACTTTATTCTTACTAGATGGCCAACCTGTTTTGTAATATTTCATAAGAGTTAATAAAGAATGATTTTGTTTCGTCGCCTCAGTTATTGATTTCATTTTGTCTTCTGAAACGGCCAAACTTAACATCAATACATTAATGTGGGTATCAATTTCTTTTTCTGCATCTATTAGTTCTGTACTAGTCAATGATGCCCGAGACAACGTGTCGGCAATATACATAAATTTTCCAGGTACATACTGGACATTTAGATGATAACATTGAAGTGACATCATCATGCGTTGTAACCTTGCAGGTACTTCAGCAAGTGATTTTTTAAATAGCATGACTAGTGGTTTATTATCTGTTCCTTTTGAATTTTTGACAGCCGAATAAAATTACATATAGTTCTTTTTCTATTTGTGCATAATTTTTCTGAAGAGACGTTAACGTTTTTGATGCATAAGCAATCGGTCTACTCTCCTCTAAAATTACTGCGCCCACCGCGCTCTATGAGGAACCTACAGATAATTTCAGCAGTTTGTTAATGTTAAAGTTAATAAATACTGGAGACGAACTAATAATTTTCTTTAAGTTAACAAAGGATTGATCGTGGTTAGTGTCCCAAATCCAAATTACATCCTTCTCTAAAAAGTCCTTTGAATGTCTGCTTCCTTCGATAAAGCTTTAATAAAACATCCTAAGTAATTTATCATACCTAATAACCGTTGTAAGCCTTTCTTACAAGTGGTGGTTGCTAATTCACGTAAAGCTCTAATTTTCGACTCATCAGGCTTGATTCCTTGACTGCTAAAAATATGACCTAGAAATGTAACTTCCTGTAAACCAAAATGATATTTAACTCGATTAAATTTTAAATTGACTTCTCTGGCTTTTTTAAAAACATTTTCTAGTCTCCTGTCATGTGTCTCTTGATCCTTTCACCATACTAAAATATCGTCGACGAAGACAATTACTCCCTCTAGGTCACTCAATATTTCCGTCGTTATTCTAGAGATATATTCAGGAGCTGAATTTATTCCATATGGAAGTCTTAAAAATTGATACCTGCCAAGGGTTTTTGGAAAGTACACATATCAGTACTTTATTAATCTGAAGGTATCATCAAAAATCCTGAGAATGCATCTATATTTGAGAAATATTTTGCTCCCTTAATTTTAAATCTAATATCGTCCATCGAAGGCGTTGGAAAATGTGTTCTACAAATAGCTCTATTCAGATTTCGCGGATCTAGACTAATTCGTAACTGTTAATTTTTTTTTCACAACGACAATAAAACTCACCCACGATGTTGGTTTTGTAACCTTGACAATGACTTTCGTTCCCTCCATTCTATCCAATTCTTCTTTTCATTTATGGTGAAGCTTAAATGGAGATTTCCTTGGTCCATCAACTTTAGGCTGCACATCAGCTCGAACTGTTAGATGACATTTATGAGGCAAGAAACTGAGACCCTGAAAAATATCATCACAATTCTTTATTAAATTACATATTTGTAAAAAGCATTAACTTTGTGGCTCGCCATAATTTACAATAAAAAACACATAAATTTGTTCTAGACCACTTTTATTTTATTAAAACTCTACCGGTTTCGGAAGCACCCTTCCTTCATCAGGAGAATATTAAAACTAACTTATGATATAGAATATTGACAAGACATATAAATTTTAGGTGTCGGAGTGGGGGGTAAGCAAATAGGTAGGGGTAATTGTAGGATTTTCGGGAAGAACAGAGCGATTTATTGGAAAAACATTAAGAATGGGACTAAAAGATAAGTTAATTTGGTTATTTAAAATACTAGCATTATTATTCAGGGATTTTCTAATTTCGAGTGCTTCTAAGTAATCCAAATTTTTGCTTTTATTGTTACGGTGAAGAATTTCAACCTCTGTGTCCTTGTTAAAAGTGTGATCTTTGGAAATTAGATGATTGGCAAATTCTGAGAAGTTATTATTATTTAAGCATCTTAAATGTTCTGTGACTCTAATATTTATATTTCTAGTTGTTTTACCTATGTAGAACGATGGACAATCATTACAACATAGTTGGTAAATACCTGAGTGGCTTAATTTATGTTCTCTATCTTTAGTATTTTTTAGTAATTTACCTAAATTGTTATCAGTATAGAACGCGGGTTTAATGTGGGAAGGAAATTTTTTTGTGCTAAGTGAGGAAAAGTTGGATATATATAAGATTCTGCGCCATTGAACGGGATTTATTATTTTATTATTATTTTCAGGTGTATTAAATAAAAATGTATTTGTTGAAATGAGTTTAAGTTTCTTATTGAAGATTTTATCAATTAAATTTGTGGAATAACCATTATTTAGAGCAATTTGTTTAATTTTTGAAAGTTCAATCGTGAAATTAACAGATGATAGTGGGATTTTTAGTAGCCGGTGCACCATTGAATGATAAGCAGAATGTTTATGTGAGACCGGATTGTTTGACATTTTATGTATTGTTATATCTGTGTACGTCGGTTTACGAAAAATGTTGAATTCAATTCTGTTATTTATTGAAGTTAGTGTTAAATCTAAAAAATTAAAATTAATTAAAATAAAATTGATTTTAATTTAAAATTAAATATGAAAAATGCTCCAATGCACATAAAATATTGACTGTGGCATTCGGCGAATCTACTTTGTCGCAATAAAGTGGTTATGAGTGGTACAAGCGCTTTACAGAAGGCCGAGAAGATATTAATGACGATGAGCGTCCTGGAGTAGCAACCACGTCAACAAACGTAGAAAACATTGAAATAGTGAAGAAAAATCACTATTAGGGAAGTTGCAGAGGATGTTGGCATATCAATCGGCTCATGCCATGCAATTTTCTCGGATGTTTTGGGCCAATTTTTTTTGCCACAATTGATGCGATAAAGTCAGAATCGAAGAACGAGCTGATGGCCATACCGAAAAGCGCATTTCAGAAGTGCTTAGAGGAGTGAAAAATTTTAAAACTTTCGAAGATAAATTTGGGTATTCATATTGAATCGATAACCAAAACTCCACCAAATCGGAACTGGTTAATCAAGTTTTGAGGCTGTTGTCGTAAGAGAGTTCAATGAGTCTCTATTGCTCTTGTGTTGTGAATCCTGGCGGAGCTTGTGCACGGAAAGTATCTTGGATCCACGTAAATTTTTTGACATCATCTGCAAAATACTTCGAAATCCATTCTGTGAGCTTCAATAGGTGTTCCGTGAAAAGGGCCATCAGGTCTTGTGAAGCAACCAGTTCATTAGATGCCGCATATTTATACAATTGCGGGAAGCAATCTTGACCGCTGCCTTCATTCATTTTTTTGTATCCACAACTGCAGTTTCTTCCTAAACGCCGCAATTCTCTCCGATAGTTTCAGAATGTGCGTATTTTTACCTTGTAAAGAAAGATTCAAATTATTTACTATCTCAAATATATCGCACATGTGCGCTAGTTTTAGCAAAAAGTCTGGTTCAGTAAAATATTTGGCGTTTTCATGATGTTCTTCCTGTAAAAAAGTGCGAATTTCTTCGTGTAATTCGAACACACGAAATAAGACATTTCCACGTGAAAGCCATCGTGAATTGCAGTAATACAGCAAGGTCGGATGTTCAGCTCCCATATCTTTGTACAATTTTATAAAAAGTCTGGCCTTTAGAGGCCTAGTTATTATGTATTTTACTGCACCAATGACACATTCGAGTACTTCGTTCAGTTTAGAGCTCATTGACTTTGATGCAAGAACTTCCCTATGGATCATGCAATGGATCCACATTGCATTCGGTGCTTTTCACGAATAAGCGCTTGTATACATTCCTCTATACCTGCCAGATATGGATCGAGCACCATCAGTACATACACCGATACACTTTTTCCAATCCAATCCATTTTCTGCAATAAACTTCTCAAGAATTTTAAACAAGTCTTGGGCCTTCGCACTCTCGGTAATGCTTTTGCAGAATAAAAGGTCTTCGACAGAAAAATTATCAGCCAGAAAGCGTACGTAGCAAATAAGAGGTGCATCATTATTACTATCAGTAGCCTCATCGAGTTGCAAACCAAATTCCTCGCTTTGCTTTTTTTCTATTAATTGATAATGGAGGTCTTCAGTTATGTCATGGATTCTTCGACTAAGAGTATTGTTAGATAAGGGCACCTTGGAAATTAATTTTCCAGACAATTCTCCCACCATAATATTCACCACAAATAAAATAACTAAACCACACTAAATGTGAAAATATTGCCTAAAAACTGTGTTAAACACTATTGTTTTACACATTCAAAAGTTCGCAAGCTATTGCAAGAACATCAAAGAATCGGGACAGATTTGACAGCTGAAAACAAACTTTGTGACAACAATAACATTTCCGTAAAAAAATTAAATACACTTTTAACATGCCTCTTTTTGATAACGTTGTGCAAAGCGTACTCTTTATTTTCACACTACGTGCAGTGGTCTGAGTCAAACCAAATTACAATCACTCACGGCGAAATCATCATATACTCTGTCATTTATGTGTGACAGCTATTTCACACTACAAACAGGTTACCAAGATGAAAACCTTATAGACAAGCTAACCGCAGAAGTGAAAAAACTGCTTAAATGTTAATTAATTGATATAAGCAAAGCAATTTATTTCTTCTAAAAAAAATAGATAACTACGAGGAAGAATATATACTGCGACCGAAAAAAATTATGAAACAAACCAAATTATTTACCTAAATATACAGAGCATCATTGCGCATTATGAGGAGATACAAATATTTTTAGAAAATAAGAAACATTTTATTGTTGAGTGAAACCGATGTGACTGAAGATATCCAAAGTAGTGAAATTAAATTTGAAAATTACAATACCATCCGTTGCGATTAGTAGTGATTGCGATAGTAGACATACAGGAGGAGTGATGATTCTACTAAAAAATAATGTTCCATATGAAGTAATATCAAATCGTTGTTTGATTGTTGGATCTTATCCACTACCATTAAATCAGGAATCAAAAAGGTGTATATACTGTTATTTACAGATCGCCAAACGCAAGTAAGGGCGACTTTTTAACATATTTTCAAAGATGGTGCACGGAAAATTTACAAGATGAAGATATCAACATTATAGTTGGAGATTTCAATAGAGATGTTAAAGCAAAAGCAGATATATACACAAACGGACTGAAATCTATAATTCAAGCTGAACACATTTTATCAACCAGGTCAACTCCATTTTTTGTCCTGTTATAATAATTTATTATTTCTCGCTTCTGACTATCTCCAGTAGTGGTACGAATTGTGGCATCGTTGTGCATGGTTGACATCAGTATAACAACTTTATTGGGTTTCGGCACATACGACACCATTGTACATGGTGGGTGAAAACCAAATTTTGACGAACATGGTGGATGTCCTCTTGCGAGGCGAAATTTGCGAGGGACTTCTCGTTTGTCTTTTCGAACAGTCCCGAAGAAAACCAATTATCCATGGTAATATTAATATTTTTGCCAAGCACAGGCTGGGCCATTCTTATAACGACATCGTGTCTTTCATTGCTCATGCGAAATGAACCGTCGGGTTGTTGGCTCGCATATATTTCCAAATTCGATGTATAAGAATAATGGACATGAACTGTGGCAAAAATTTTAACTAACTAATCAGCACGCCGTTTCCACGCAGGGGTAGGCAGAGAGGACGGACCGCCAAACAGCTCGATCTTGGCATACACTTCTTGCTTCATTCACATTCATACAACGCCTCATACATTCTCTTCTGTTATTCCGACTTCTGACATGACCCGACTCGAGTATTTGGTTCACTTCATCGTGCCATGACTTCCTCGGCCGTCCTCGGCTTCTTCTTCCATTCACATTCGCGTCATATATTCTCCTTACATTCCTCTCTTCGTTCATTCGCTGTAGATGCCCAAACCATCTAAGCGTCCTTTTCGTAATCTTGCTCACTACGTTTACATTTTAATTCCTTATTTTGCCGGTTTGCTAGGTATACACTGTCTGAAAAAACAGTGACCTCGAAAAGCTATCAGCTGTTCATCCAAAGTAACTTCAGCACTTGGAACAAAGTAACGTTGAAAGTTGGCGAGAAACAATTGGAAAATTTCTCTTATTGGAGCTAGCTTATCAATTGCTGCACGAACTAGTCGGTCTTCAATATTATCAAAGCGGAAAACCCTCGTCAAAAATTTGAACCTTTGCTCAAACATAGTCAAATATATCGCGTCGATTCCAGTGTGCTTCTCGTGTTCGAATACTTGAGCAGTGTTTGATCGGCTTATCTTCATTACTCCAGCCAATAGTAATATGCCAAGATAACCTGTGATTTCAATTTCAGTTGTGTTTTTAGTCTTGTTCTCTTGCATATTTTCCGTTGATTTGGTTTATTTTCATATTGGTATATTTAGTTATCAGCTCGATTATCTGATCATCGAAGAAAAGTGACATGCCGTCTTGAATAGTAGTTTTTTGTCTGTCTATTCCTTTTTAAACCCGGAGGTACAAATACTATATTGTGCCTTCTCGTTCTTCCTCTGTTCAGAGGAATTGTTTTTGACCATAATGTGTCGTCCACTCCGGTGTAAAAGTCAGTACGCCGTCTTCGCTGAGGTGGCTCATCATCTTCAGAACTTCCATCTGACCCCTCACCTCAGATTTGTTGTTCCTGCTATAATTCAGATTCATGATTCTGCTCTTCCAAGTGATCAACTTCGTCGTCAGAGCTTCACTTAGCTTGATAATGTTCGTTATCGTCAACTTCATTCAACCACGCCTCAATCTGTGCAGCTTGTCGATCGCCCATTATTATTCTAAAAATGTAAAGTTACATCAATTTACAAAATAATTTAATAAAACTAAGTTAAGATTAAGCGTTTATGTCAATTTAAACATAAAGTAAGTGCAAACAAAAAACATACATACTTGAAAAATACTTACGTGATTGGTAGCGTGGACTACGTATGTAGTTCAGGATCTTTGCAGAGCTACTGTTACACATCCGCACGCGGTCGGCGCTTGCACTGAGTGAGTCTCTCGACAGTACCTAGTCCTCCTTTAAAAGTATCTAGCGGCACGTGAAACTAATGCTTACCGTTTTGGAGAAATTTTTGATTTAGTATTAATGGACTACATATGTAGTCCACGCAATCACTGCAGGGTTAAGTAATTGTAATTTATAGTTTCAATAGGTAAACTGAGTTTATAGTTAACATATCTTATAAATTTATGTTGAATTTTTTCAATGGAGTCGGAATGAATTTTATAGTGAGTGGACCATATAGAAGAATTATATTCGATTTGACTACGAACTAAGGAAGAGTATAATAATTTTAGTGTTGAAATATTCTTATAGTCTCTGGCATTTCGGAGAATGAAGTCTAGCATTTTCAAACCTTTATTAGTTATAGAATTGATATGAGTAAGAGAATTAAATTTAGACTCAAAAACAATGCCAAGATCATTAATTTCATTGACAGACGAAAGAGAAATATTATTGATTTTATATTGAAAGTTGAGAGGTTGTTCATTCTAAAAAAAATGTTCGTATGACATTTACTAATGTTTAAAAGAAGTTTATTAAGTTCACACCAATCTAGTAATTTATTTAAATTTAATTGAGTGAGAAAACAGTCTTCAATAATTTTTATTAAATTGAAGAGTTTAGATCGTGGGCGAAGAGCAGCACAATAACATTGTTTTCAAATACAGCTATAATATCATTAATAAACATTAAAAAAAGCATTGGGCCTAAATGTGAACCTTGCGGTACACCACTTGTTGCCGCGAATTTATATGAAAGGTTATAATTGAATGATACTTGAAGAATTCTGTTGGAAAGATAGCTTCTTATCCACTATAATAAATTATCCTCTATACCTAATTTGCAAAGTTTGTTAAGAAGGATTTTATTGTTTACTTTGTCACGTGCTTTAACAAAGTCTGTATATATTTAATCGACTTGGGTTTTTTCTTCAAGCGCTCTAGATATAAATTGTTCATATAGAGAGAGATTAGTTAAAGTAGATCAGCGCGGCATAAAACCGTGTTAATTAGGTACAATGATGTTATTAATAGATCAACAGATATTCTATCAAGTGATAGTTTTTCAAACACTTTGGGGATTATGGAGAGCATACCAATGGGTCGGTAATTAGTGACATCATGAATATCGTCCTTTTTTGAATACAGGTGTCAAGTAACTTTTTTTCCATAGATCTGGGAAGCAACGAGCGTTAAGAGATTGATTAAATATCTGACAAAGTGGCTTGGCTAATATTGAAACACAGTTAATTAGAAACTCTGGATTAACATTGTCTGGTACCGCTTTTTTCTTTATGTCGAGTGCTTTTATTTTACCTATAAGATCAGAGACGTTTAAGTGTAGAGGAGGAATGTGGACAAATTCCTTAGGAAAATGAGGAATTTGATCGGTAGGGATGTCGCTTTCATAAACACTTTTGAAAAAAATCTCCTCTACAATAGCTGAAAAGTAATGTTATGAAATATTGATCGAGTTACCGATTCCGATGGTTTGCATAATTAACAAAACGGGTTTACATGCTATTATGAAATCGGAAATATCCAATATTTCCTGCCTAGTATATTTAAATTTGTAATAAAGTTATCCAGTTTTCCTAGTTTCTAGTAATCTATCAATTTAGCCAGTTATAAAATTTATTGTCCTTAGAAATTTTAACTCCTATAATGGAATATTATTCATATTAACCCTTTTTCTTGCATCTTTTGCTCTTCATTTTGTTATTTGGAATAAAATTGATTTTATCAATTTCATGCAATTCAGATTTATTTAATTTAAATATATATTTTATTACTTTTTATTATTTTAAGTATTTTATCTAATGATGATTTTTTCCTTTTTCTAACTTCAAAATTAAATACATTAATATGAATCGTCATTCTTAGCTAGTTTACCAAACTTAATTTTTAATTAAAACGATGAATGACATTAAATTATTTCTGACTTAAAACTTCAATTAATTTTAATCGATTAGAAATTTTTCCTCAAAATATCATTATTTCCTCCGTAACCATGTTCACTAGACCTTCTGCAATTCGACTAATTAAATATTCCTACAGCCTAATATTCACCTTCGAACTTTTATTATTTATTGATTCACAACTTGTTACGTAACGAATTCACGACAGTTAAAATACTTCTTATCTCTCGTGCATAGGCATCTAGCCGTTTGTTAAAAAGTCCGCGAGATTATTTATGGTTCTGGGTTCCGCAACCGAAGCGACAATTCTCGACAGTCGCTCCATCGTCTGGTCTTAGGGTGAGTCAAAACCCGAATTTCTAATTCCAACACTGGCGCCAACGTAGTAAACCCATCAGGGCCGCCTTTCTGTTTCTCAACACTGGCCCCCAACGTACTTTCCCATTCTCAACACTGGCGCCAACTTAGGGGGCCGCCTTTTTAACCTCTTACAAACTATTAAGCATTTTCAACTATTTCTTCACTATTCTCCGAATCTGCACTATTAAAAAAGAACCTAATTATTTTAGAACGAAAAAACTTCTTCAATTATTAACAAAACTTCGTAGAACATCAAAAATATGAATCAAAATGTTTTAAAAATTTTATTATTAGTTATGAATCACTCTTAAACACTTCTTTTAGTTTTCAGAGAATGTTAAATTAATTATATTATTATTAATTGATAAACTAAAGTTCTTAAAAACTTAAGACAAGATTTTTGTGCATAGCGCAAAGGGTATATTATTATTAATTTCAAATCAAACCCCCTTTCGTGAAATTTTCTAAGTTTAAAAGTTAAAATTATGAATAAAATTATTTTTGTATACTTATTTTATTATTATTTATTACACATTTTTTTAAATAATTTACCGAAGCCACATTGTAGGGAAAATTTAATTAGGTAAACTATTATTAATCCCAATACAAAAAAACTCTGTATTTATCTTCAAGAATGAATTTCCTAAGCCCAAAATATTAATTACTTAAGTTAATAATCATGTACGATACGACCACTTTCTTCTCGACTCCTCTTTTCGACTCTTCTTCTCGTAATTCCCTGCGAACTGTCCGCGAACTCCCAAGTACTCCTTTAGATAATCTATTCAATACCAAATGGTCATATTTGACTATGATCTGTTCATTTCAATCGTAAAACCACCTACGAGCTGACCCCAAATTAAATGTCAATCTCTTAATATAAATATTTCTATTATCAATCTCCGCCTTTTTCATCGTGCTCTTTTGGCTTCATTGATAGTACCGTATCTAGCAAGCACATTTAATATAGGGCGTTTTTCGGATGTCTTTGTTTTAAAATGAAAACATCACACTCATGTTTTTTTTCTGAAATTGATATCTACTGATGTATTGTTTGTCGTCCATGATTTTGGATATCTCGTGAATAAAGTAATTCTATCCTTTTGGAAATTTATTTATTGATGGGCATTCCCGATTTGCTTCGTAAATTTTCTTCGATCCTAATGATCACTTTATCAGCAACATATTTTTAATCGCACTTTCAATCGTAATGTTTGTTTTTCCTCATCTAACATTTGAATAATCGATTAACGCATCTTTGACAAGCAATTTTTAATTATTCTTCATACTGGTGTAGGCATATTACAATTCTTATCCTATAACATCTGTCAAAGTTAACGAATACATCTTTTCGTAATGTTGTTTCAAAGTATTGCACTATTTCCTTCTATTCTAACTGCAATATTTTCTCATATGTACTCTCGTCATCCATATACGTCCGGCACGAACGATTGAGACCATCCTTAAGTGATTCTTCATTACTTTTAATGTTTTTCCTAATAACTTTTTGGTCATATTAATTTTTGTTTCCCTAGTTCATCACTGGAAAAGGGTCGGATTTTTAACCTTTTCCTGATAACGTCCCATATTCCAGTCGCCTCTAACTGAAAAATGGATTAACCTCTTATTTATGACGGGTAAATATAATAAAATTCATGAAAACCGTCGTCCATCAGAAGTTAATTTCAAAACGATAACATTTTATGTGTTTCTTCCAAAGTAAACAACCCTATCTTCCTATGTTAATTCAATTATTAATTAAGTTTAATGATTCAAGTTCCATGTTATCTTCATTAGTTATATAAATACAACTGGCCCTTTTGTATACAAAATATAAATGCAGATATTGACAACTTTGAAAATATGATGAAATGATTGATTTATCCTCAACCCAATACCTCATACTCGTATATCTTAATGTCGTTACAGAATTATCCTAGTTTGATCTCTTTTCCAGATTTATATGTTGTTTTTCTTTTTTCTTTTGTTCCCTGATGTCAATAATTTTCTAAACACACTCCTAAAACCACATATAAACTTTTTCGTTTCATTCTATTATGAATATCTACGTTTATGAAAATATAAAATTACTCTCCAACTATGCATTCGTTCCGCCTGAATTAACTCTTAGTTATACTGAAATTGCAATACTTTACATGGCTCATATCCGTTTCTTTCATATTCCGAAATTATTGATTTTTCAAGTGTTCTCCCTTATCCTACGTTTTTTCGCAAGTACTCTACATGAAGCGTCACCTTTTCAAAATTTGATTTATACCTACAATTTTCGTGCCCAAAAACTAACATCATTTTCCACTCTTTTTATTCGTAATCTGGATTTTTCTGTATTATATTTGTATTATTTCTCTTTGTTCTCATTACCACTGATCTTCGATCCCTGGATCTGTGGCCTTGAGACATAATGTTTATATTACAGTTTGGTCACCCTAATGAACTTTGTGAGGTCACTTGGTAATAAATAATAAGAAATTCCTTTGTCCTGTCAAACTCGTCTATGTTTATATAAGCAAGTTCACCTCATTGGCTGTCTATATTGCCCTAATGGTCCAACCGAGTATGTGTATCCTCCCGTTAGATATATTTTTTAAAACCCTACTATCTAGTGATATTTCTGTGAAACGTTTGCCTGAATTAATCAACACTTATCTGTAGTTTACTATAATCCAAACTTCTATAAGTCGGTAGGTGTCGCCAGTCTTCGGTTTTCAAGCATGAAAGTTACGTTTATAAAAAAAATATATATTTTCCAGGGTTTAGGGTAAGAAAATGGTGATGGTATGACCATTACAAATATCTGACGTCATGTGCGCACTCCGTTTTTGGATTAGTATGGATATTTTCATTTGTCGATTTTGCTTAGTATTTCTTAATACGTAGTTTTTGGTTTTGACAAATTTTAAAGTTAATTTTGGTGACTTTAATCTCTATAATTTGTGTTCAATTTGAAAAAAGAATTAGTAATGATAATAATTTGAAAATAGAATTAGTAATGTATATACACGAGCAAACCAATTATCAATACGGATATTATGATAATGTTAATGCTCAATACTATGATAATTTTTCAAGTTTCTAAAAAGGTTCATAATTTTATTACTTAGTTATAGTTTACCACGAATAGAAAATAAAATTATATACGGTAAAGCACATCCTTGTTTTGTAATTTGATATTCTAACCTCAAAACTGACCAAAACCTACCGGCCATTGATTTGGAGCGTTTTGGATGGCTTTGAAAAATTAAAACTATGAAAACTAACTTTGGAAAAAAGAAACGAAATATACCAGTTTGTGCTTTATTATTGTAAGAAAATAAGGAAAAAAATGAAGAGGGGTCCCTTAATGATCAACATTCGTGTAGTAAGCGAAGGGACATTATCTACTATTGATAAGAAAACTTTCTAGCAGAGTTTGATAAACCTTAAAGTTTTTTGTAAAACATATTCTTTTCCTAAACTGGGAACGGGCCGTAAAGCTGTTGGTTGTGAGTACACCGTCCGATAACAAACATATCCCAGCTAAAAGTTTTTCTCTCGTAAACCGAATTATTGCTGCCACATTGGAACATTTCCGAGGCATGGAACACGAGTGACGTCATTTTCATGTCAGAGCAAAGGCTGACAGGCTGATGTGGATATTATTATTACTGTTTTCATTTTTTTTTGTACAATATTATGCTCATACAATGGGCATTTATACCCTCTAATCCACTGGCAGTAAGTAGTTTGTTAGCAGGAGTTTACTTCAACAATATTATATATATATATACACAATAAAACAATATTATGTATATATATAATACAACAATAAATCATAATAATTATGCAAATAGTATCGCAATAATAGAAAAATATGGGTACATGCTTGTTGCGGTCAATGTACATACATTATTAATTTTTTTTGTGTTTAATTCGTAGAACTCAATTTAATTTTTTTTAAATTTAATGTAAATAAAATTTAATAATGTTATTATTAAGTTCGACAAGTATTTTTAGCTGTTATTATTGTGACAGCTGTTTCTTCGTTTAAGGCCATTTTCAAACTGTTTCAGACAATTAAAAAAATATATTTAAACATATGAAAAAAGTTGAACAGTTTTGTTACAGAGCAGACTCAAATTACACAATAGTAATTAAATGGAATAATAAAAAAATATCACAATAAAAGCATGTATCAAACAAGTTGATAAATACAAAAAAAGTAGTACAGTTTTGTTGCACTGAGAATAGACTGTTAATATAATATAACCATATTGATTCAGCAGATAACAAGGAGATTATCATATTTGTTTAAAAGACAACATAAGAAAGAGCAAAATAAGATCAATACGTAAGGTCGCTTCCGAGAATCCAATAATTCAACATACCCGACTGAGAAATTCGTTTTATTTTTGTTTTCAAATAATTGGCTTTTATTAATTGATAAACTAAAGTTCTTAAAAACTTAAGACAAGATTTTTGTGCATAGCGCAAAGGGTAACAATTATTTTTATAAACAATAATTATTAGCCTGAAACACTCATCCAAATTGAAAAAAACCTTTCCGAGCAAAGATAAATGTCGCCGACAGGACTCGAACCTGCACCCTTCTGATGTCCGGTCAGAGCATCATGTTTATAAAAATAATTGTCTTTTATTTTATTTGTACTTACGGTCCTTACTTTCCGAAGCCAGTGGATATATATGGATAGTGAATATTATTAAAATAAAGGGTGTGGGAGGGGGGAGAAAGTGAAGAGGAAGGATGCGAAGTGCTTGGCTATTCAGATCTTGCCTTTTAACATGATTTCTCAATTTAAGTTAACCTTTCGATTGTTAATGGTGGTTTTTCAACAGGAAGATAAATACAGTTTTTTTCCACTCTAGATCGAGGAACGATAAAAATAGTTTGATCCACTAAGAAACGAGGAACAATTAATATAGTTTCTTCCACTGTGGAACGAAGAACAATAAATATAGTTTCTACCACTATAGAACTAGGAACATTAATACAGTTTCTTCCAGAAAGAAACGAGGAACAATAAATATAATTTATTCCACTGTGGAACGAGGAACAATAAATAATGTGGCACTATAAGTCACCAGATTGGTTTGATCTGCTGGCTCACTTTAATGCTTTTCTATGGTCACATACATGTCTGTTTTCAGACGTCGAATCCTTCCAGATGTGCCCAGGAAATTGGTGAATTCGTCATATTTGCGATGGATGGCTTCATTCAATAAACCGTTCAACAAACTGGTGTAGGCTCAAAGTCGTAGTTCAGTCGAGAGTGCTCCAAAGCAGGTCGATAAAAAAATGCCGTTTACCGAGCCTACAACCCATCTCGAACGTCAGATCAGCACATAATAAATTGGCAATGGAAGGTAAAATAATCATCAACACCGCGACTGACCGCGTTTGGCACCGAGGACTTGTCAACAAACTGCCTACTTACGAACTTCCCGTACCCTTGTGTACGTAGATTGCCAGTTTTTGAAGCGAGAGATCGATTCAGATGGTTGCTGACAGTTTCATCCCCTCCTCGCATTCAATAAATGCTGGCGTTTATGTTGCACATCAATGACCTTTTGACATGTGCACCACTCTGTTGTTACGCGGATAATAGTAAAGTGCATGATAGCTTTTGTTTGACAAGCCTTCAAAGGGCACACAAACTCCAATAGCTCGGAGGGCTTTGAAGCAGAGAATAGACGGTTACCCCGAGAGGGTCACTTCTTGGGGTAAGAATAATCTAGTCTAATTTAATGTTTCAAAGTCCCAATCATTTATGATTACGTCTAAAAGGGATCAAAATGACAATTTAGTCTCCTTTAATGGAAATAATCTTCCATTGGTATGCTTCGGGAAACCTTAAGTAACCACCTCAGGTATGGGAGCTCACTAGGAGATCCTGTGCTGAGGCGGACCATGTTTTGCACAAAGGGGTTTCAGCGACTTCTATATTTCAACTTCAAGGTTAGGGTAGGATCTTTCCAGTAATTTCTATGACGTTTTGTTGAGAATGGTAGTCAGTTCTTCTTCCGGTAATTCCTTAAGCCAAGTTTTGCTGGACTTAATGCAATAATTGATTGAATTACTTTTTTGATATTAATTGGGAGTTTCTTTTACAATTTTACAGCTAAAAATTCAGAACTTCTTTGTTCAAAAGTAGTATTGCATTTAGGTATATTTATCTCGTCTACTTGCTTTGTTATGGCATTATGATAATGAAGAGTCATAAACATTTTCCCATTTTTAAGATGATTAACTAGAATATTTTTGGCAAAGATTATTTGGATACTTGGAACATTGAAATGTTTAAAAAATACTGTTGTTGACGTCCTTATTGGGACTTTTAAAATTGTCTTTATGATGCATTTCTGGGTTGTATTTAATGGTTTCATGTAATTTGATGCAGCTGAGCCCCATCCGGAATTTCCATATTCCAAATGAGAGTGACATAAATCATAATATACTCTATTTAAGTATTTCAATAAATACCAACCCTTTTTGTGCCACCAATCTTCTAATAAATGAAACATCAATAGAAAAGGAGCAACAACTTACCATGTAAAACTATCATTTCTATAAATAAATTTTCTAATAAAACTGTGTTTATCTGAAGCGACCTGCAAGGTAAGTATGTTTTTCTGTATTTGTTTGTACATAATTAGTTAAGAAATATTTGTACAGCGCTCTTGATGTGATTTTTTACAAGAACGGCGCCATACAAATCATCCAGTTATTATTTTTATTTAGATCCTCGATTGACAAGATATTTCGTAATTTTTTGAAGAAATATGTGAGTTTTATTAGCTTTTTTGAAGTTCCGTTAATGTGTACATCCCAGCGGAGTTTATCATCAATTAAGATTCTAAAATATTTAATGTTTTCAGCTTTGGTTATATGCGGGCAAGTGCAATGAGGTAAATTTTATTGACATTCATGTATTTTAAGTGTATGCTCATTCATTGGTTGGCCTCTTTTGTTTATTGAGAATGTTAAATATTTAGTTTTACTCACATTAAAGTAAGCGAATTCACTTTTAACCAGTTTTGAAATACAGCCAAGCCATGCTCTGCCTCTTTAAAAGTATTTGTCCATTATTGTTCATGAAAAATAATAACAGTGTCATCTGCAAAGCTAATTATGTCTCCTTTGATGGGAAGATTCATAAGATCATTTATATAAATGAAAAAGAGTATTGGTCCTAGTACGCTTCCATGAGGGATTCCATGCGTAATTGGTAGAGTTTTGCTGTTTTTTTTACCAATTTGTACAAATTGTTCTCTTCCAGATATGTAGCTCCCAAGTTAGTTTACATGTGTTTCCAATTTTTTTAAGTTTTAGAGATAGTGTTTTATGATCAATTGTATCGAAAGCTTTTTGAAGAAATATAAATTGCAAGTGCGCCCCACTCTAGAATTTGGCAGTCACCTCTGGTCGAGAGCCTCAAAATATCTAAGAAAAACTCTCGACTCTGTGCAGAAACAATTTTTTTTTTAAAGATACATTTCTGGAACTACAGGGTCTGTCGCAAAAGTATCGAGAAAAAAATCCTGGCTGCGCTAGAAGGGGTAGCGGGATGCGCAGAGCAAATGGGGATGGTAGGGTAAAGTCGCAGCTAGCAAACGCGTCGCTGCTCAGTCCTCTCCGAGCAACGATAGAGCTGGCATAGTGATACGCGCAATGTGTGTTTTGTTGTTGCGTCGGAAATCAAGATGCAACATTTGCTGGAGCAGCGGAACGCCATCAAATTGATGATGCAGGAAGCCTTCGGAGATGAAGCCATGTCACAAGAAAGAGTTTACGAGCGGCACAAAGAATTTCAAAATGGCCGGGAATCAATTGAAGACGATGTGCGCGTTGGACGGCCGTCAACTTCCAAAACTGATGACAACGTCACAAAAATGAGGAAAGTGTTACAGTCTGATCGTTGTCTCAGTATCTGCTTAATAGCGGAGAAGTGCAGCATGACAAAGAAACGGTTGCGCGAAAGGATTCGCCGCGTTAGAAAGGAAATCGCCAACACCTGGATTTTGCATCACAACAATGCCTCCTCACACTCAGCTTTCGTCGTCCAGGAGTTCCTCGATAAGCAAGGCGCGACGACACTGCCGCAACCGCCGTACAGTCCCGACTTAGCACAACCGGACTTTTTTTCGTTCCCCCGCATCAAGCGAAGCCTAAAGGGAGGCAATTTGGAGACGTTGGATGGGGTGAAAACAGCTTCGACGCAGTCTTGGGGGTTCCGTCTTCTGCCTTCCAGGGTGCTTTCCACGACTGGAAGAAACGCAACAAAAACTGTATTGATGCCCTAGGGGCGTATTTTGAAGAATATTAAGTGTTTGTACGAGTCTATTTAATGGCAATAAATTGTCTGAAAAAAAATAATCTCGATGCTTTTGCGGTAGACCCTGTATATGTAATATATTTTTCTTTAAAGGGGTTACTTTATACGCTTCTAACAAGTGAAACTCGTGGGAGATTTCATGCAGTTTTTTATGCTTCGAAAACGAGAATTTTTGCTTATTAGAACACACCAATCAACAGAGCCACTCAACTGCTTAACGATGCTGCATTGACTGTTAACAGTTTAGCAATCTTATGACCCATGTCGCATAATAAATAGATGTAAAGCTATCCCCATGACATTTATATACTTATATATATATCTAGTTTGTTGTATTTTCCTATGAACCTTTTCTTATTATACCATAATTTTATTTCTTGCATGTTCGATACAGCGTTTTTTTTAAATCATTAGTACACATATTATGTACACTTCCACTATTTGTTATTGCTACTAACTGTTTATCCATTTCTTGCATGTTCGATACAGCGTTTTTTTTAAATCAGTAATACACATATTATGTACCTACTTCCACTATTTGTTATTGCTACTAACTGTCCATTTCTTGCATGTTCGATAGAGCGTTTTTTTAAATCATTAATACACATATTGTGTACAGTTCCACTATTTGTTATTATTACTGACTGTTTGTCTATTTCTTGAATGCTCGATACAGCGTTTTTTTAAATCATTAATACGCATATTGTATACACTTCCACTATTTGTTATTATTACTGACTGTTTGTCTATTTCTTGCATGCTCGATACAGCGTTTTTTTAAATCATTAATACACATATTGTGTACACTTCCACTATTTGTTATTATTACTGACTGTTTGTCTATTTCTTGAATGCTCGATACAGCGTTTTTCTAAATCATTAATACGCATATTGTATACACTTCCACTATTTGTTATTATTACTGACTGTTTGTCTATTTCTTGCATGCTCGATACAGCGTTTTTTTAAATCATTAATACGCATATTGTGTACACTTCCACTATTTGTTATTATTACTGACTGTTTGTCTATTTCTTGCATGCTCGATACAGCGTTTTTTAAATCATTAATACGCATATTGTGTACACTTCCACTATTTGTTATTATTACTGACTGTTTGTCTATTTCTTGCATGCTCGATACAGCGCTTTTTTAAATCATTAATACACATATTATGTACTTACTTTCACTATTTGTTATTCCTACTAACTGTTTGTCTATTTCTTACACTTTCTCATTCCTTGCCTTTATGTGCTCTGTATCTCTAATCTCTGTAATATATTATATTGTTGTACTATTGTTGGTAACTGTTTTATGGGAACAATTCAAAATAAATAAATTATACATATATAAATATATATAATATCCATCTTTCCAAGATGTTAGTAAATGTCGTTTTAGTCGATATTTTTTGATAAAAAAAATTCAATTTCAAGTGTCGACATCGGCCTTAATGTCGACTGCCAAATTTCGCTCATGGTTGAAGACGAAGCGAAGCGAGGCTTTCTTTTAATTAAAATCTAGTCTGCCGAGCACAATGCCCGCCTAATTTCTATGAATTCATTATGTCTTTAGATCTAGGCACAAAAAGAATCCGTTTTTTTCGTCCTTATTTTATAGTTTAAATCCGTATTTTCCTTAATGGAACTATTTCACTTTAATGCACTCCACATTTTTCCTTTTTTTTTCTTAACAGCCAACCCCTGAGACCGCGAACACGGATAAAGAGAGAGGAATGGAGACATAGCGACGGCGATAAAAGGAAAGAGAGAGGGTAAAAGAGATAAGAAAATAAGAAACTCAAACAAATTGTTTGGGTGGTACATTCTCGCGGAGATATGTCTTGTTTATTCAAAAGGGAAATTAATTCCGTACATCTAACAGCTACCGAGCGAATTAAAAAATGGACGCAATCATTTTGCCAGTGGGCGATCCAGAGCCAAACATTTTCCTACGGAAATATTAATAAAGACAAAAATATTTTTTTATGTTACACCTTACAAGAACGTCTCTGTCAGAACATGTAAAAACTAACTAAATATTAAACTTTAAAAATAAATCATTTTTAAAATGAATTGCATGTACGTCAATCCATCACTATTGTGACAGCTGTTTCGGCGTTCAACGCAATATGAAAATGGCTTTGACCACCGCAATAGCTGTCACTACAATAAAAAACTTGCATATCTTAAAAATAAATTGATTATATTAATTTAATTAAAAAATGTATTTACATCTTAATTTCACATAATATAAAACGGGTTTTATAACAATAAAAACACGAATAATTCAACGAACAAACTCCACGCAAGCAAAAATCTAGGTTAAGGGAAGCCGCCATAGAATGTACGTCAAGATGGTAGATAAAAAAACAGCATGTTAACAAATATAAGTATGAATGCAGTAACTTCAACTATGGAACTGTGTGTTTACTTACAGAAACGGAGATACTGCGTTTTTACTTACCAACACCGATGAAATTGCAATAACATCAAAAACAGTATCACGTTTTTTTATTACTAAAAACGAATAATATTAAATAATCTCTTATTTAAAACATTTAAAATTCGATGCTTAATGAACCAATTTTCTAGGTTTGGTAATTACTGCGTTTTTACTTAATATGGCAGAATATCTATTAAAGGAAATAAAAGATAATTGGTTGTAAACCAATCTGTCTTACATACCAAATGTAACTTTTGTACGACGGCAACTGTGAGTATAATCTGACATAATTATCAATATGTTTGTGCATACAAACAACGCGTTCATACAATTTCCCAGAAGGGTGGCTCAGGAGATGATGCCCTAATTGGTGATATGCGATATTCTACCAGGCGGCTGCGGAATCACGTTTCCTTTTCAAGTTGTATGCATTTATAACAAATGGTTTCTTTTGCAACTTTAATGGTGTGATGGAAGAAATGTAGAATATAATGAGAGGATGGGTGGACTCATGTTACTATTATCGGTGAGAAATGAATGGAAAACTTGTAAAGCAGAATATTGAAAACTGAAATATCATATATATATCTGCTTATATTATTACTTCGTACTATCACGGGCTTTGAGGTTTACCTCAGAGCCTGTGTCATATCTAATTGAGCCTGGTTCTCCAAAAAAACGATATTATATGAGGGGTAGGGTGGTCCAAAATTTTTTTTTTATTATTTTTCATCTGACCGCTCCGTGAATTTGTTACATGTATTCATAGTAATAACATAGTAAAATTTCAGCGAGATGGCACAAGTAAAAAGGGGTGCTCAATCGAGTGTTGTTTTTGAATTTTTTGTGAAAAAGGCTTAATTTGTACTTTTTAATATATTATAATAAAACTAATATAAAACTTTTTTCCACTTAATTTTATTTGACTGTAACTAGGTTCAGCCTGTCAAGACCATCTTCAGGCTTATATACACAAATATGGGGGAGGGTAAGAGGGGTGGTCTATAAGGATTTTATTCGAATATGTGGGTTTTCTTACAATTGTTACTAAGTGGTCTTTGGCTGTCTAATTTCAAATTATTTTGGTTTTTTCCAGTAGGCATAATTACCTCGGGCTTGTAGCTTTACTTCAATATTGTTTGGGAAAAACCTTACAAGTATCATGCATTATTAATGACCTAATTTTTAGTGTTGTCAAATTGTTATTATATTTATGGTGATATAATTATTCCAGGTCATTAATAGTGCATATTACTTTTAAGGTTTTTCCCAAACATTATTGAAGTAAGGCCACAAGTCCGAGGTAGTTAAGCCTACTGGAAAAAACCAAAATAATTAGAAATTAGACAGCCAAAAACCACTTAGTAACAATTGTAAGAAAACCCATATATTCGAATAAAATCCTTGTAGACCACCCCTCTCCCCCTACCCTATATTTGTGTATATAAACCGTGAGTTATGAATAATTATTATCAGTCTGAATATGGCAGTGTGCTAAACTATTAAATAAATATTAAAATAAAGTACTGAAGAGTTTTATAGACAAATTTAAACACTTATTTCGTAGACTGTGAAGTGAATCAGTGTGATAAAATGTGTTCATCTACTCGAAAAAAGACAAAGTTTTTCTACTTGGGGTTCGAGATATTGAGCCATTGATGAGATTTAATCAACTTCCTACTCTTCGGCAAGTTTTACTCCGTTTTCACCACATATTAAATGAATCAAAAAATGTGAAAGACTCCGCGCATATACTTATTCCAGAACTTTAAAAGTATGGAGTAAATCTAGTATTCCGGCCGGACAACAAAATCATTGCATTGAAAAACTGATTAAGTTTCATAAGAACTGGTTGCTATTGAAGAAAAATCGAGGAAGAAATTCTGAAGCACAAAGAAAAAGAGAGTATTTGTTTACAAAAGAACTAGACAAAAATTTTGATATTGCCCATGGAAGCGCTTTGAATTTGATCAAAATTGCGGAAGACAGAGCGTTTCTCATCGATCAAAGAGGATAACGTAAGATGATAATGACCTCAATCGACAAGAATCTAGAAAAGGTCAAAGAACGCTCTCTAAAACGGAAACAAAGATCTGAAGAATTGAGAGAAATGGCTGAAATCAAGGACTCTTTCTTGCAATTACCTCCTGAGACTTGGAATGACAATGTTGATTACCTTCAAGGCAAAAGCGGCGTCACAAATTTGCGTGTTAATGATACAGCGGAGAGAGGAGTTGAACTGTTTGAAGATTACAACACGTTACTCACTAAGACTGAGGAAGAAAAGCAATTTTTACTTCACATCGTTGAACAAAACAGAAAAATCGTTTCCACTGAAACATCCAAAAAGGAGTTAACAAACATAGTTTTGAAAGATTGCGACTAATATTATGTTAAGTATTACTTTGTTACAAAATTTATTCATATTTAAATAATTTGTATACTTATTTGATTAAAATACTTGTAATATTAATAAACCTTAAATTACGTGTTTTATTTAAAATCCTGAAATTTTGTCAAAAACTTATAATTCGATGATCACCCCCTTGTATATAAGATAAGGGGCTGAAATTTTTAACACATCATAGGAATGGTAGGTGTAACAAATCAAGGGTACGGCTACACCTATATTTGATTATTATTTTTTTACTATATAGGCCTGGACCACCTTAATGTGGGGGGAAACACACAAACAGGCAAGTGGTCTTAGGGTGAACTTTTGGTGAACTACCCGGTCTCATGCGGCAAATGTTAACCGTATATCAAAGTTGTGCACGCTTTTAACACCGGTATGAAGGAATGGACGATATGATTTATTTTTAATTGAAATACTGGTAGAACAATTCAGTGCCAGTAGATTACAAACTCCCACTTAATATCAAAAAAAGTAATTGAATCAATAATTGCATTAAGTCAATCAAAACTTTACTTAAGGAATTACCAGAACAAGAACTGACTACTATTCTAAAAAACGCCATTGAAATGACTGGAAAGACCCTATACTAACCTTGAAGTTGAAATATAGAAGCCGCTGAAACCCCTTTATGCAAAACCTGGTCCGCCTCAGCACAGCATCTCCTAGTGAGGAGGACTATGAAAAAAACATATAATATACATGTATTTTTAATATTTATACCTTAACTAAAAATATTATAATTATATAGAAACTAATAAAAAATTAAAAAGATGGGAAAGGGTGTCAGGAGAATATAATGTTTTACGCGAGAAAATGGAAAAAAGGGAAACATGACAAGATAAACTTATAAACGATTCTTGTTGCCTTATCAATACTGAATAATAGAGGAGGTTAATAAAAAAATGTAATTAAAATTAAATAATGTCATTATTAAATTCGGTAAGTACTTTTATTGTTGCGTGTTTCGCCGTTCAAAGTGATTTCCAAACTGGTTTAGGCTACGTTGAGATGACTTATGTATATTCCTCAAACTAAGAAATATTTTACAAAAATCTATGCTACTGAAGGTTTACTATGCTTTAGCACGATCGTTTCGACAATTTGAAATAATAGACTGGGGAGGAACGTTGCAAACTTACTTAGTCCCATTGGAAATAGTCCAAAGAAGACCGATTAAAATAATTCTAAAACCACCATCTTATGTTTCTACCAGTGAGTTATTCAACGAATTTAAAGTCTTAAATTTAAATACAATATACCAAAAACATTCATTACTTCAAATCCACAAAGAAAATCTAAAATTAGAGGCACTGAGCACCAGGCCGAGAACCACAGGAAAAATAATAATTCCTAAACTTAATACAACAACAGCTCAACACCATTACACATATTCTGCCATAAAAAGTTTTAACGAACTTCCCAAAGACATACGAGTACAAGATGAAAAAAAAAAATTTTTAAGAAAAAACTTAAAACACATTTTACAAGAAACTGATTTTACGTGTATATTATAAGCTCACTTGGAAAAAATGAACATATATTTTCATATACTCGTACATACATTATATAGATATATATTTTTTCTAAAACAAAAAGTTGTCCAAAGAAGCGAAGTTAGCAGTCCACAATGGAGTGCTGATACCAACCCTGATGTATGGCAATAAGGCATGGAACTGACAGATGAATGATGAAAGTAAACTGAATACTGTAGAAATGAGATCTCTAAGGCGAATGTGTGGTAAAACTATGTATGATCGTGTGAAAAATGTTGAGATTCGGAAATAATGCAACGCTGTTGTGAGCGTGTTGTGGACGCTTACCATCCACGGTTTGGGCATGTAGAGCGAATAAACGAAGAAAGACGTGTAAGGAGAATATATGACGCTAATGCGAATGGAAGAAGAAGCCGGGGCCGCCCGAGGAAGACATGTCACGATCGAGTGAATCAAATACTTGAGTCGGGCCATGTTAGCAGTCGGAATAACAGAAGAGAATGTATGGGACGATGTATGAATGTGAATGAAGCAAGAAGTGTATGCCAATATCGACTTGTTTGGTAGTCCGTCCTCTTTGTTTACGCCTGTGGAGAAACGGCGCGATTGTTAGTTAGTTAGTAAGTAAGTTAGTTAGTTAGTTAGTTAGTTAGTTATTTAGTTATTTAGTTAGTTATTTAATTAGTTAGTTAGAACATCGAAACAGCGAAACCATTTATTTCTTCCAACAGTCACTTAGGTTTTCATTCCTGAAAGAAATACGGGAGTTTAAATGTTTTATTTTCATCACGGTATTGTTTAAATAAGTAAATGTTTATCACTTCCTCAATAACACCAAACCTATTTTATGGCACCATTTTAACTAGTTTTATCACAACAATAAGTGGTTAAATCAAAGTTTTATTATGTAAATATACGATTTTTTTTTAAGCCACCTTATTTTATTTATATTTGTGCATTATCGACCGGTTTGGGTTAAACTCCAAGTTGCCAGTACGAGAGAGCGAGGTCCATCTTGGCTTCACTTAGATTCTGGCAGCCGAGCAGTAAGGTAGATGCGGCGTGCCCATTGGGCGCGCAGCCACTCGCTGCGTGATTACTAGCGTCTTCGCCGCCATTGCGTCATGTACATAGAAATCTCGTTGTCTCTGGATTAAACATAAATATTAAAGCCACTGACCGGTGCATTAACTCGCTGTGTCCTGCCTGACGTTGTACGTGTGAGATACAGAGTCCCTAAACATCACACCTTCTTACGCTGAAGAAATCGTGACTCCATCGATGACCACCTCATGTAAGCAGAATTGTTTCACCCTCTTTTATGTGCTGTAATAACTGTGCCCTTTTGAATATTATGCCCGATTTGAGATTCACTAGAGAGAGAGATTATCGAGCCTCAGATTAGATTAGATATTGCCCCCTTGTTGTGAACGCCGTATGTAAGTACCTGTAAAGGTTTTCACTGTAAAATAAACCCTGTCCAGAAAGCACGCATCTTTTCACTGGTAGCTAGTTACCTTCCGATATAAGGCTGCGGCCGATCTGCGACTTTGAGACAGAGTTGTGATGCCTTTATCAATTGAGCTAACCTGGTGGAACCTGAGATCAGCCCTTCTTCTGGCCTCGAGGTGAGTTAAACTGCTTTCTAAATCACTGGAGCCATAACGTGGGGTTTATTCACATCCCCTTCTTTACACTGATAACCAACGTGTTTTAACTGCCTTCTTTACACGGCGACCAACGTGGATGGTATCGAGTCCTCCCATCTTTACGCTGGTCGCCCTCGCGTGGTGCTTCTCCTCCTTTCTTACAATCTGTTTGTACATAATTAGATAAAGAATAGCAAGTAATACTTGTACAGCACCCTTGGGGTGATTTTTCACAAAAAAACGGTGCTGAACAAATCATCCAATTATTTTTTCTTTTTTTTTTATGTTTCATGTATTATTCACATACTATTTTATATGTAAAAATGTACATATTTTATATGTTTTTATTATTTTTTATGTTTACTTTGTATGGAATGTGTGGGACTGCACTAACCTCCCCACATACCGTAATAAACATTTATTATAATTTTTTATCATTATTTTTATTAAATTATAATGTCAACCTACAAACTAATTGCTTCTTCGATAAAATTTATTATTTATATAAATTTTAATTATAATCCATTGGCCAAAGAGCTGTTAAATTCTTTTGACAACCTTCGGGATATAGCAATTGACCCCTTAGCTCTTGCTCAAGGGATTGCAGATTCAACTATATGCAAAACGTTCCAGAATAAACGATGCTCTCTATGAACCCTTTGCAAGAGATCACCATTATATATCAAAATGTTGAATTCAAATACTTTAGACATGCGTTCACTTACAGTACTCGTATACAGTCTCAAACTATATTAGTTCCACAAGCACAATACGAAATGAATCAATTTAATTTTGAAAAAAATCACCTTTAAACGATGAGGAGCATAATTCAAACATACATAAAACCGAGAGCTTCTTTTTAATCAGGTACGAATATAATTCTGAAAACAAAAGGTTTATTAGTGGAATTATTAAATATTACTTGGAAATAAATTCACCTCTGCTATAGATACATTTAATATATGTTTAAAGAACGATATTTTTATGTTGCAACAATTATAAGAGCATCGCATAAGCGCTATTGTATAATTTTTAATTTCTTATATATATTATCTTTGTACTTATCTACAATCTAAAAACTTTTTCTTTCTATGTATCATATACGAGTACTATATTATGTATTATACAATTTCATACATTTTTACATCATCCGAAATATAAAAACAAATTGCTTTTTTTTTCACAATGTCATGCACTCATATTATATATTACGCACTTGTGTATTATGTATCATGTAGATCAGCCTATTACTATTTTTTAATTTAAAAAAACGGTACTATCTACAAATAAAAAACCTTTCCCTTTATAACTTCTCTGTGCCAGGCACTAATACATTCTTATACATGTGTAACATATTATAAATATGTTACACTTATGTTATATATCATGTTATTTTTTTGTAAACTTTTTTTCTTGTTTCTGAACACATAATCATTTTATTGTTAAAATATGTAAAAGCCCTTTGGGGCATTAATAAATAAATAATTAAAAAAACAAAATAAAAAAAATTACTAATTTTATTATAAATAAATTAAACGAAGTAATAATATGAAGTTTTTGTTTTAATTTTAATAGTGACTATAAATATTAAAGTTTAAAAAAACGGGTTAATTGTTAAAACAAATTCTGGTGGTTATTATTACTTCTGTTATTAGGCGATGTTAAATATTATTACTTATTTCGCCTTCCGAAGCTATTGTCTGTATTATCCTTTCCCTTGGGGGCTAAAACAAAAACGCGCGTTACGGGTAATTCAGTACACAATAAAAAATTTGAGATTTTTAATCGGAAAACAAGAACATTCATAGCTAATCCCCTTAATTAATTATAAATGCAATAAAAAATTATAATAAGTGAGATTTATTTGCTAAACAGATTAAAAAATCATCTGGCAACGCTCACGGAACGGACATAAATCCACTCTGGTTGCAAGCCCAAGAGCTACTGCCGACTGAGAACATTGAGCCCCTCGCCCTTCCACAGTGTAGTATGCAAGAGTGAGACGCGAATATAGTGTCGCGCTTCCCGCACACTCTTCACGTATCGTCGAGACCCAAGGTCGAGGCACTCATAACGCCATTTATACGCAGATTTGTTTCCGATGTTCACAAAATACCTCCGATGTATCCGATAAATTCTGATTATTATTTATAATATTTTTTAAATCAATGCGTTATTATATTGTGAAGGAATACCTAAAATGTTTACCTTGTATTTATTATATTTATAGAGATATTGATGGTTATTAGAAGCAGCGTGTATAAGATACCCATCATAGGGAAGGGAAGGCTATCTGCATGTACTGCATAATCAAATTAGTTTGATAATGCTTTTGGAAGGCGAAACACATGTCGCGCTTAATACAAATTACGTAGCAGAATTTTTTAATAAATAAACCGTTTTAAAATTTTTAATAATAATAGTTAAGTCTATCAATAAAAGATTACAATGGTGTTCTACAAATTAACCTTGAATGCGGTAACATTTTTTGTGACTTATCGGTTAGTTTATATCACCGGATGCCTATTGTCCGGGAGAGATTCATTTAGTGACCCCCTTGAGAATGTCCTCCGTGACCTACATGCCCTTCCTGTCCATAATGGTCTCCATTTCCTCCGTGACTATCATAACCTTCATGAACTCCATGTTCTGCCTGACTTTCATGGGCTCCGTTTACTCCATGATCACCATCATGACCTCCATGTTTTGCCTGACGTTCATGGACTCCGTTTTCTCCAAGATCACCATCATGACCTACCCAAGGCTCTGTTTTTCATCTCCATGGGACAAATTAGTCAATGTGGAAATAATGAAAATCACCGGAATCTGAAAGCGGACATGAATTCCAAACAGTTTATAAAATATGCATCTATTTGAAGATGAAATTATTAGAAAGAAAACAAGGTTATTAAAAAGCTGTTTTTTCCTTTTTTTTTTAATTTAATGTATATCAAATTAAATAAAATAAGTATTAAGTTCTGCAAGTATTTTTAGTTTTTATTATTGTGACGGCTGTTTCGGCGTTCAAGGCCATTTTCAAACTGTGTTTAATCCACATTGTGACGAATTATTTATATAATTTTATTTACTCTCCCCCCCATTCTAATTTGAACGGGTTTTCAAAAAGAATGATATAAATAAATCGATTTTGCCAATTTATTTTGAAAATATTTTTCGAAACCTTGTAAAAATAATTACATTATTAAATTTGATTTACATTATTTTTTTTACAAAAAAGGACTTCTGTGAATTAAAAACAAGTAATAAAGCAGTTTCTGCCCTTGTTTGAACTAAAGGGAATGCATTTTGAAACACGCTATTATTTCGAGTGGTTTTTAAAATACATACATAAATATGTTGGAATGCATAAGCTATGTGATTATATTATATTTTGAATTCGTTATATATAAAATGATAAATAAATGTACTCACCATAATCCTTGTAAAATAATTCATTGTTCACTTTTCAGATTTTTTCCTGATCACTGAACTATATGCTTCATCAAACGAATCGTTGTTCATTATCAATGTAAATATTCCTATATACGATATATACCGAAATCATACAATAATTAGGAATTATCACCTCGAGCTATCACCAGATATAGGAAACGAATGAAAGCCGAGATAATAAAACCCGGTTAATACGTCACTAGACGCACTTAAGAAGGTTCCTAGCGCAGGGTAATGATTTCTTTAATCGATTTATTTCTTCAGATGACAATAATGATTGGATGAGTTTTATAATTTGTGAAAAATCATCTTTTGGGTGCTGTACAAATATTAATTCATGTTTTTGAAGTATTTTATAAGTGACTTTAGGTGTGCACTAACCGGCTAGTCCAGCTAAACAATTGCATTTCTTCAATGTATAGATGTAATGATTTAATGATGTTAAACAATATATGTTCATATGAAGCGGTCATTTAAATAACTTTGTGGAGTTTGTAATAAAAAACGTTTTATTTTTTGTTTAAAATTTTTAAAATTATTTTATATTTTTAATTAATTACTTACATATTTTCATCACATATTTTTAATATTTTTTGGTATTTTTAATTTTTTCTATTTTATTATTATTTTTCTATACTTGTCATTATTTTTAGTAGTAAATTGTTTATCCTCAAGAGGTGAGCTTTGCTCCTGAGACATGTACATATTTTACATATTTAATAAATGAATTAAAAATTACTTTGTACTAACCACTTTATTAAAACATACATATCAAAGTGTTTCGAAAGTGATGCTTTCGTCATCAGGAATATACAGAATACATTCCTGATGAAGAAAGCATCGATTTCGAAAGAAGTAGATATCCGTGTATATTGATAAAGTGGTGAATACAAAGTAATGTTTTAATTCACTTACTAATAATGAATCATTGTAGAAAATAATATTAACATAACCCATATGAAACATGAAAATGGAAAAATACGACAGAAAATAAAAAAGATTTCAGTTGCATCTAGGACTCGAACCCATGACCTCTGCCTATCGGGGGCAACCGCTTAACCACCTTAGCTAATGAGACCAGTTCAGTTTATGTCGTCTTCATCGATATCATATCTCAAATTCAAGATTTGTAAATACGAGTATTATTCTCCATTTTTAATGGGATATTATTGGTATATTTTTATTTTCTGTCGTGTTTTACGTTTTCATGTTTCATTTGGGTTATGTTAAAATTATATTCTACAATGATTAAATATTAAAATGAGGTTTTTAAATATCAATAAAAACCTTTAATAATTAAGAATTGAATATTAATAATGACGCCACAAAGTGAATACCAATCTTTTGAAAAAAATTTTACATACTAAACACAGTGCTTTTAACCAAAGAAAGCATTATTCATTTTATTTATTTAATCGCTGACAGACATAATGGAAACTAAAGAAAAAAAAACGTACCCGTTAATTACCTCGGTCTTTTTGCTCTTGACATACGTGCCCTCGATAACAAATTAAGATTAAGCAAGTTTGTGTCAATATTATTGTTCACGTTCATCGGTCACCTACTTCCAAATAATGCGTGCGATTATACGAAGCATCCTTCTCCCCTTGTTTGACCTTAAACCTTGACCGCACCAGTACAATTAGAACACGCGTTTCGTACAATTATAATCGCTGACGATCGATTACACAAGTTCCGTTGAAGTATAATAATATCCAATTCAACGAGTGAAGACACAATTGAATTGAATGGTGAAATCGGTGAATCACTTTTTTACCATTTTGTTCCTCAATCCTATACCATAGTCGCTCGTAAAGTCCTTTTTACATACAATTCGCAACCGCAAAATATCTTGATCATTACGGTCAGGATTGGCAACCACCCGAACGCGCCAATTATTACGTTTTCCCGCCACGCTTTATTTTGTTTTTATTAATTTTAATGTAATAGTGCCGAATCGAAATAAGAAAATCGTACTCAAATATTGTACCTACGTACTTAGTGTTTCAATTACCCGTCAAATTTATAATAGCGAATACATTAGGCTGACGACTTTAATACACACGTACTTCAATGAAAATTTGATAATTATTTTATTGTTTGTCGTTTATACTGAAAACGTTGATGAGTTAAATTACTGGAAGCCTTTCATATTAATAATATCAAAATAAATTCTCATTATCACTATTAAAGTACCTAATTAAAACGTAGCATATTAAAACGTAGCGTATTAGCAATTAGTGAAGTAATTAACTGTTTTCGTAATGAATTTTTCGTCACATGTATAATTTTATTTTGTTTATTTGAGTTCCACGCAAGATTCCTTGCTGCTCCCATCCATCTGGAACCAGTGAGACTATAGCAGTCCCATTTGGAGTATGTTATGAGGCTAAAGGTAGTGAGGATGGGAAGAAGATGGCGAAGAGAGGGAGGTGGGGAAGTACCTGATAATTCAGATCTGATCACCAAACACGGTTAAAGCCATTTTTTTATTTTTTTTTATTTAATTTCATCAAATTTAATTATGACAAGAAAAACATTAGACACTCATCTCCCTAGGACAGGCCTGTGTTGAGATGAGCGGCTTTACAATTTAATAATGATCAGTGAATACTAATAAGTAAATAATAATACATGAATAAAGAGTGGTAAATATTAATAAGTAAATGATAGTAAATATTAATAAGTAAATATTAGTAGTAGATATACAATAAAAATTAAAATTTAGATTATAATTGTTAAATAATAATAATAGGTAAATAATAATAATAAGTAAATATCAATAAGCATATAATAATACACATTAAATATTATGTAAATATTAATAGGTATATAATGATAAGTACATAATAATGATAAAAATAGGTAAATAATATTTAAATAAAAATAAAAATAGGTAAATAATAATAAGTAAATAAAAAATAAAATTATGTAAATAGTATTAAGTAAATAGTAATAAGTAATAATAAGTAGATAATAATGATAATATCGAGCGTATATAATGTTTCAACATTGATTACAACTTAAGGGATAACATGGATAAAGCGAAATCACCACTCTCAGCTAACATAGATTTTTTTATCACTTTTTTTAAATAAGTTTAGCGTATTTTCAAGCTACGTTTCGATTCTGAATGGTGGTCTTTCACCATGGCGATAATAAAAGTAACTGTCAGTGTGGAACATGCCACAAATATACCATGTATTTTAATGAATAAATTGTGAAAGAATACAAATTAATCACTATATCGTATTGCAAAATGTTTGTGTTCAGTGCCAGGGAACATTTCTCCCTCTTCCTGTGCCAACTGTGGTTAGGGGTGTATTAATGTGTAGAGAATTTTCTCTACCGGTGGTCGGGTTGCCTTTTTCTACTGTACTGCTTTTATTTATTTTTATTTCAAAGAAATATAAACTGTTTTCATTTTTTTTGCGCACGCCGGGAGTTGAACCAGCGACCTCCGAATTCTGAGCCAAGGATCGTAACCACTCAACCACAGAGAGTGTCAATATCAAAATCTGTAGGTATTACAGAGTGATTAACATATTAATTTAATTCACAATCTACGTGACTGCTACGAGTGCAGTTCCGCACTATGCCGAGCTGCAGCCCGCGAGGCAGAGATTATCCCGATGATGGCCGATCTTCATCAGGAAAGACCGTCAGAAGAAGAATTAATATGTTTATTTGATACTAGGGACGATGGGTGATGTACTAACAAAAGAAGCTGATTCTAATGAAATTACGAAGGACCCTCGAGGGAGTACACGCGGCGCAATGGCATTCATATATATATATATATAATAGTTTGCCAAGACCAGGATAATTAATGACAATTTAAAAAAAATTAAACAAATAATCATCTAATTACTTGAGGCTGGTAATACCTAGAACCGGAACATAGTAAAAGTTACATGGTGTAATGATTTTTTTTTTAGTTAATAACCTTTATGATTTTCTTCTACCTGTTAATTTCAGATCTGTGCGATTTCATCTGTAATGTAATGTACTCTTATGCAACTACAGGATGAAAACTGCTACAAAACTCATTTAGTAAACATGTTAGAGGTCACAGGAAATAACAGAAATAACCAACTATTTAAAAAATATAATAAATGAGAAGTTATACAGTTATTCTTTTTATTTCTCAATTTGTTTAATACTTGCTGATATTTCGATATTTTTAAATCGAAATTATTTATTTGTTTGTAAGAAACAAACAGCTTTCAATACAAATTTATATAAAAGGAAGTTTTACAAAATGCAAGTCAACGAGGTTTCTTATGCTAAAAGTGGTTAAGTAAATATGTTTTATCCTAAGGTTGGGTAGGTATTTTTTTCTTAAATTAAATTTGTTAAATTATTATTGAATCTTTCACATTTTTCGTAAACCAAACCCACTCAGGTAAGGCTGATTTTAATCTACAAATCAGAAGGCGAACTCAAATTAACTCAACCGACACACCCAAATTCGTTGACTGGATATGGTCCACCCCAATAATACTCATAAAACATAAAGCTTCCATCTGGTTTATACCACGGAACCCAGCACTAAAAAACAAATACAGCTAGAATCGTATATTAGGTCTCGATCAAAAGCAGAACAGGCCAGAGATAGCGGATAGCAGATGCATACCTACATTCAGATCCAATAAGCTCGTAAGTTACAATATTCCGGTGTATGGTTACTGGTAACTTTTCCGATACCCGACCTATGAATAATGCATAACTGGTGCGAGCTGCATGGAAAGCCAATATCGAACCCGTGCAGGCGCAATCAGAATTCCTGGTGTCAATTTTCACAAAAAAAATCCATGTTCCAAATTATTCGTATCAAATTGTATAGTTTTTAATGATATTTTTAAATTGTTGAACCACGTGAAGATGACGAATAATTAGTTAACTTTAGAGTTCCGTTGCGTGAATCAATTAAAGATATTTTGATATCGTTACAATGTTTGAATTCTAACATTAAAAAATGAATTAAAAATTACTTTGTAATCGCCACTTATATATATATATATATATATATATATCAACATATTTGGAAATCAGAGCTTTCCTCATCAGAAATATATAGAATACTAAATAAAATAATGTTAAATATAGACAAATGATAAATATAGGATACATTTATTTAAGAATAGATACATTATAAACACTAACAAAAATTGATTAAAGTAGGTGATAATAATTCAAAAAATATTAAATAAATTATTTTATTACTAATATTAATATGAAAATAAACTCAAGAGATCATTTTAAATAAAAATATGAATTTTGATTATATTTATTTGATTATTAAACACTTGTTCTCATTTCTAAAATTTAAAATTTATTATTTATATCAACAGAATGATTGGTTTCCAAAATATGATTGGAATAAGCTTAAAGTTAACGTTGTTGATTTCATCGAAACTAGAATAAAAATATAACATAATCAGCATTTTTGTAACTATATATGTACGTATGTACTAGTGCAATAATTTCAAATTAACAACTGGTGTATGCATGCGTTAAGAAAATATGTATTTCAAATAATATTTACAAAATGTGGCTTACTTTTGCAGGTCATTTATAAACATGGAAGGTATAATATAGTAGTTTATTTATTTATTAGTAAGGAACAAACAGCTTTTAATACAAATAAATACACATATGAAGTTTAACAAATGCTAAGCCAACAATGTTTCTTATGCTGACAGTGGTTAAATACGGATGTTTTATTTACGAAGCTAACAAGATAAATAAAAAAACAAAATAAGAAGGAAGGAGGGAGAGGAAGAGGAAGATATGATCGGGACAGGAGGTGCTCTGGATGCACTTTATACTCGAAGTGTTACTTAGTAGTGTTGGATTCTGTAGAAACGAAAGTTATCGTTTTTCATTTTGGTAACTCAAAGTGATGATTTTCCTGATTTTTGACGGGTAACAACTAGAAATGTGATTAAATAAAATGCCCTTTTTAACTTTGATTCACTTTTATTTTTGACCATGGCCGGTTTCACCCTCTGGCTATCTTCAGACTGGTACAATTAATTCTTAAACTATGGTTTATACACAATTCTGGGTGTCAGGGGTAACAAACCATGATTTTACTTAAATTATATTTTTCGGAATTATTATAGCATGCTTTTATAAAACGTGACTTATTTGATGCTCTTGAATTTATCCATAATATTACTCTCTATATCAATCTGGTTTCAAAAATGATTTTTAAGATGAGTTACAGTTGTTTTCATTGTAAAGGTGATTTATATTATTCTTTTTCTAAGTAGCTCCACACAGCAGGCCCTGAGAGGAATAATTTCCCTTAAGGCCTATATCATATTTAGGGATGCGGTGTGGAGGGCCTTTTAGAGGATAGGAAGGAGTTAACTTGGGTCATGAAGATACCCATGTTTTAGGAGGGAGGAAACACAGATGTCAGCAGATCATTACACAGCCGAGCTGTTGAACACAAGAACAAGTCGTAGAAGCGATCCGTTCTCATGTGACAAATGTCAACCGTGTGCAAATGTTGGAAGCGCGTTTGGCGTGCTTCCCGACTATGCACCTTCGCCAAAAGAATCAATGACGCTAGTTCCTCAGAGCATCTTCCATTAAAATACCGGTAGAATAAGGAGAGCATTCTTACCTCACGTCTATGTTGGAAAGATTGCAGGCCGTTTGTTAAGATAGGCGAATCTATCAAACGGATGGCGCATTTCAGCACAGAGTTAAGGGTTTTTTTTCAGATATTTTCGGCTCCTGACTAGAGGTGGCTACCAAATTCTACAGAGGGGAGCACTTGCAATTTGTACAAGGACAGCAGTTGTATACTACTAAAATATTTGCGAGCTCTGTACAATACGCCCAGCTTCTGAGAGGCTAACTTTACTCTGGCTTCTATGGAGCCCCCATACCTGAGCTGGTCACTTATGGTTACACCAAACATATCAATGAAGGGCTTGTTGGGAAGATTATAAAAGATGTACTAGAAGATTGGTGAGTAATGAATTTTATTTAATCTTTACAATTCTGACTAGTTTCAAAAATGGAAATATTAAATAAAGATAATCGTGTAATTAATTAGAATAGCTTAAATTGCATTTAAAACATATTTGTTCTGTGTATACCTTATAATACTAGTATAATTGTTGAAATTTGGTAGTAAAAAGGTTTAAAGAAAAATATATGAGAAGTCGTAAATTATAATAATTATTTTTTCTATACATTTTAATACTATTATAAAATAACACGATTTAATAATTTCTTCCAAATATTCACTTTGTTGGGTCATTAGCAATAAACAAATTAAAAATTACTTTACATTCCCCGCTTTATTAATATATCGATATTATGCTTCGAAAGCGATGGTTTCCTCAGCAGAAATACATACAATACTAAATAAAAATAATGTTAAATATACACAAATGACAAATATAAAAAACAATTACTAAAGAACAGATTAATTATAAACATAAACAAATATTGATTAAATTACGTGATAATTAATAAAAAAAATATTACAGAAATTATTTTATTTAAACAGTTATGTCTTGAATTTATTTTCATATTAATTTTAATAATATAAATAATTTCTACCGAGAATTTGTTATTAAATATTTTATAATAATTTTTGATTAACATTTTACTTGAATTTGTATAGAAAACCTGAAAAATAAAATCGATGAATATAATTTTAAATAATGAATTGCCTATATTCTGTGCAACTGAACCAAATTTCATCAACTTTTTTTAAAAGATGTAATAAATATTTTGCCTCGTCTTTCCAAAACATTTGACGACAATGGAAAAGAAGAATTTAGTACACGAAAAACCGTAAACCCGCTTAATTTAGTGGAAAAAACACAGTAAGACCAGCTTAATGATCTCACGGAAGACGAATTAAAAAGGTAATAAAACATCATGAAAGAAATAATTTGTACAACACAAAAAAAGGATCCTGGTTTAGCATAGGGCCCCGAGGAATGGAAGGACATTGAAACATTATTTGTTTTTATTCATAATTCTTCATGATTTTTTTGATTTTTAAAAACTTTAATACTTATTTCAATTTTGACACACTTTTATATCTACATATTTACCCACCATCATTAATTTAAATAAACTATATTCAGGTTCAAATAGGCAAACAAGTAAAATTAACGATGTTTGCGGAAGTGCAAAATAATCTCATGCGTGAATTTCATCTATCATTATTCCACTGCCAGAACTGAGCACAGACCAGCTTACACGTGGACAAAAAACTTGTTTCAATAGGTTTACATAAAGTGTGCTAAATAAATCTCTATACAGAAAATAAATGTTTGTCTTCATTTAATTAATATTTTCAAAAATTTCAGCACGGTTTGTTCTTATTAGCGCCAGGAAGGCTTAAAAAGCAGCTTAAATGAAACCCAAATGTAAAACTGTTGGTATAACGTTTAGTATGGAAAACATTGAATCCTCCATGTTGTATTGAGGTTAGCCCACATCGCTCTGGTTAGCCAGAGAATACATATTCATAAGAAGAAGGTTTGTTTGGGTAGAATATTTTCAAAATGGAAAACACAAATATGTACCTACTTAATAACGTTAATATTTAGATACATTTTGAAAAAACAAATGTTTGGAATGAAATAAAATATCCAAATTAATGTTTCTCTGTTTAGAGATAGTTCGTAAATTCAATTATGGCACCCAAACGACCAAGCAAGAATTCCCAACTTTATTCCAAAAAAAAAAAACCTAGCAAGGCCGGATACACATCACCTAGTTTGGAATAAAATAATTGTTAGGTTTGACGGAACACCTGCCAAATTTAGTGTTTTGGCGAATATTCGAAAATAGTAATTGGGATATTTTTGTTAGGTAAGTAATATTTCCAGTTTGGTTTAAACTTCACGCGTTGTAATGCGTGGTATGTTTTATTTAATAGATTTTTTGTAAATTTCAGATAAAACATGTTTATATTTAGGCGGTGTACAAATATAGCGTAAAATATTGTGAAACGTGAATTTTAATCACTATGTACTTTCGTTACCTAATTTTATTACTGCGCTACTGGTTTTGACACATCCGTGTCATTCACTAGCGTTCTTAAAACTAACTTAAATTAAACAGGTAATGAAATAACATTATTAGTGAGGCTAGTGGAAGTGGTGATTTGGGAAGAGTCAAAATAACTAGGAATCATGGTTAACAAAGGTGATTTATTTATTTATTTATTTTTTTTTTAATACTTTCCATATAATTATGACATTTTAAGGTAAGGTATAAATATTGAAAATACATGTACATTATATAATTTTTTTCATAGTCCTCATCACTAGAAGATCCTGTGCTGAGGCGGACCAGGTTTTGCATAAAGGGGTTGTAATGGTCTTACCATCACCATTTTCTTACCCTAAACCCTGGAATTTTTTTTTTTATGTACATAACTTTCATGCTGGAAAAGCAGAGGTGGGCGACACCTATCGCCTTGTGGAGCTTTTGATTGCATTGGGTTGCTGTTTAATGATGCTTAATTCATAGCTCGCTAGATGGTAGTTAAAAAGGGGGCGTTTTCATTATAATTTAATTTCATTAATTAAATGAAAGAAGAAGTTACCAACGGAAGAAGCGTTTTATATAAACAATGATTAGTGGAGACAGAACAAATAAATGTGAAACAATTTATGACAAAAGGGTCACACGATGGGGGCTGAGTTCGTCAGCCGATATTATAAACAAAGTCTAGAGGGCAATTGTGGGAGAGAGCAATGAACTATAATCTTAACACGCGTCCGAAGAATCAAGAACCATCGATAGCGGGAGCAAAAATATACATATAATACACAAAACCTTCATTGCAAGTGGAAACCTGGAGGGCGATGATGTATCTTGGACGGAGGAAGAGTGGGTGTGAATCGGAGTTTGGACAGAAAAAACGTCGTGTGAAGCCCAAGCGGAGGAACGATGAATTGGAGAAGGTATTTGAGAGATCAATGGTTTTGATCGAGAAAAAGGGGAAGACATAAGCTTGATACAGTATGGAAATTTCGGCAAAACTAAGAGATAACACAGGCGGAACGAATGCGTAATTGGAGAGCAATTTTCTAATTTATTAACTAATTTAGTAATTATGAACGATTAAATTAACACGTGAGGATAGGGAGTGTTTACTTTGTATCATAAAAGATAATGGGTTTTGAATAAACTTTTATTTATATCGGGTTTTTATAAAAATAATTGTTATTACCCATCATAGAGAATAAATTAATTCGATTTTTAGATTAGTTGTAAGGAGAAAAAATTAGTAGGTTGAACCAATAATGGGGTCAACGTACTCCTTTCCAGTGTTGAATTGAGGAAGTCGAAGATAAAAATATCCGGAAAATTATTATATAAAATTATAAAAGGTGGTGAAAAATCAGTTAAAGGTGGTATCAATCGATCGGGATGACAGTATATGGACGACGACAAGTATATGTGAAGGGGTAGTGCAGTTAGACCAGGGGGAAGTAATGCAACACTTTGAAACATCATTCCGAAAAGGTATATTCATTAACTTTGAGAGGTGAGATAGGGTAAGAATTGTAAAATATTTTCACCAATATTAGGGTCAATTGAGAATTGCACGAAAATATGCGTTAATCGATTATTCACACGTTAGATAAGAAAAAAAACGTGTTACCATCGGAAAATGCACTATAAAAAAATATTGCATATAAAGCCACCATCAAAGCCGAGGAAAATTTATGAAATTGAAGAAAATAAAGAATGCGCATCTATAAACAAATTTAAACAGGGAGGGAATTACTTTAATTAAGAGGTATCCAAGAACTTGGACAACATAATCCATAACAATGGATTTCATTTTAGAGAAAACACATGAGTCTTGAATTTTTTATTTTTTAAAACAAAGAACAGAAAAACGCCTTAGGAGGATAATAAAGGGATTAACTAAATGCGATCCTGGCTAATAGGATAAAGTAGAGCAGCAACTTGGGCGTTTTCCGTGTTACCCTTATGTTTACGTTGGAGATTTACATTCGAAATTAGTGTTATTTACATATGGATTTAATAATAATAATAATAATAATCGAATGATTTTTATAGCGCCGTTTTTGTGAAAAATTACCTCAAGGGCGCTGTACAAATTTACTTCATATTCTTATATTACATCTATTCTACGAATTATTATTTTTTTTTTACATTTATTTTCTCTTTTTATGAGTATGAATATCATAAGGGTTGTTTTTAACTTTTCTATGCAGTTCGTCTCTTTTCTGATAGTTAATAATATTTTGACTTATCCAAGGTTTAATGTGTACATTTTTATGAGATGTCTTTTTCTCCGAAGTTATACTGTTGGTTGAAATAATATGCTGCGTAGTTTCAATAAAATAATTCCAAGCAGTGTCTGCATCATCTTTTCCAATAAGACTTGTCTAATTTGTAACTCCTTTTTAACGTTTTCCCAGTTTGTTTCAGACTTCGTTAAGACAGATTTCTTGTTTTGGTGTACAGGTGAATTGTTTTTTGTGATAGATAGAATAATTGTGTAATGGTCGGTCAGTGTGGTTGTATAAATTATGGTTTGAGTTTTTTTATTAGTTTTACTAAAACCATGATCAATGCAAGTTTTGCTTTCATTAAATATACGCGTAGGTTGATCAATAATACTTTTGAATCCATGGTAAGCGAATAATAATAATAATAATCGGATGATTTTTATAGCGCCATTTTTGTGAATCACCTCAAGGGCGCTGTACAAATCTTACTTCCTATTCTTACATTATTCCATTATTCCTATATTAATTAATTTTTATTTTTATTTTAAGCTAGTGTCTGCAAATAATCATAATTTTTTGGGTGGCCATTTTCCAGGATCAATATTTATATCACCGATAATAAAAACATCTTTGATGTTTTTGAGTAAGTTAAGCTCAACAGACAAGGAATTAAGAAATGTCTCCAAATTATTTGTAGAAGGGGATCTTTATATTGCGAGTATTGTTGTATCATTACCAATTGATATCCTTAGACAGTTTGCATTTTTAATACGTATCTCTCTGACATCAGCTTCTATACTATTATTTTGTTAACTACATTAATTTTTGATTTTTTTTGTTTATTTCTAAAGTTTCTAAGGCGCACAATTTAAAATATGTATTAATATTCGAATGTTTAAACATAGTTTTTTTCTGTATTGAAGCTATGGCCTGTCTCTAATAAATGATTAGCAAACTCGAAGTAGTTATTATTTCACAAATGATGAAGCTAAAATATTCGAATCGTTTAGTCTTCAATACTACTGCTATGCTGACGACCAGCAAGTTTCTGCTTACAAGAAGAAATAGACAGACTAAAAACTTGAATAGCTGAGTGTCTAGAAGCATTTACTCGCTGGATGACCTCAAACAGATTGAAACTGAATCCGACTGAGTTTCTCTGGACCGCCACAAGCAGATGTCAGTATATCATTGATAACTCCCCAATAAATATTTCAGGAAGTGAAGTTACTTGGTGTCAATCTGGATGCAGGCTTTTCCCTTAAAAGTCGAGTAAACTGAACTGAAAGTACACGGTTCTTTCAATATAGGCAAATAAAGGCAGTACAAAGAAACCTGACAACAGAGGCAACTAAACTGCTCGTCAATTCGTACGTTGTGTCAAGACTTGCATATATTCCGTTGCAGTCATCTGCAACGGAATATATGCAAGTCTCCCCAAATACCAAATCACCAAATTGAAATCAGTATTCAACGCTGCAGCAAGACTTATCACCGGCGTATCTAAATATTTTCACATTTCAGAGCATCTCAAAAATCTCCACTGGCTCAAATGTCCTGAAAAAATCAGTTCAAGCTTTGCTGGATGGTATTTAAGTCACTTAACGGAATGGCTTCGGCTTAGTTTCAGAACTGTGTATTCCAGAAATTACCAATTCACGGCACTCCACCTTTAGGTCAGCAGCATCATCAGCTATCGGGAGGTTGAAGGAACCAATATTATAAGTTCGGTGATCGTGCTTTTGGAGTGTCAAGACCTAATGCCTGGAATGAACTGCCGCATGACTTAAGAATTATCAAAGACTCAACAGAATTAAGAACTAAACTTAAAACACACCTTTTCAGACAATTAAATCCATAAATTGAAGAAATGCACCCGTAAATTAGGCACCCAAAGCTAGGCTGGCCGGTTAGTACTTACCTAAAGTTATTAAATAAATAAAAATAAAAATTCGGTGCGCAAATGCGTCCACAGCCCACAACACTGTAAATAACTAAAGTGTAATATGAAATAAAAAAAATAATATCTATTAAAAGCTTCTTACGCTTTTTAAGATAATTTTATAGATATTTTACAGTCCTAAAATAAATTTTATAAATATTTTCCAACCCTCAAAATTATAAGAATTTCAATAGATACCAAAACTTCTTGCGCCACCAATCTTCCAATAAATTTAACATCAATAGAAAAGGTGCAATAAATAGCAACTGTAAAACTATCATCTCTATACATAAATTCTCTTATAAAACTGTGTTCATTTGAAGCGACCTGCCAGGTATGTATGTTTTTTCTGTATCTGTTTGTACATAATGAGTTAAGAAATATTTGTACAGAGCCCTTGAGATGATTTTTCACAAAAACGGCGCTATACAAATGATAATATTATTATTATTATTGTAAAAAATACATATTGCTAAATGACTGGTGGGTATAATAAGAAAGGGTATAGCACGCAACAACAGTTTGACAGTTACGATAAGCGCATTAGAGGTACTCTTGATGAGATGTTTATGGAACAAAACTCTCTCGCAACTAATAAAAATAAAAACAAAATCTTTTTACCAACATTTTAAAGAAATTTCAGAAGAAAATCCGAAATGGTACTTATTTAAATCGTTTTTCTCTACATTACTTGGAAGGAAAGTTGGGTACTTGCCCGTTGGTGATGGAAATATTCACAATTATTATTCTCAACCGTAGCGGGCTACCTGCGAAATAAAAGTTTATTATTTAAAAAAGCAATAAAACAACGTCGAAAATCTCATGAAACAAGTAAGAATTTATCAAGCAAAAACTACGATTAAAGCCAGTACAACAGGCGAAGGGAGAATTTATACTTCTTGAACATTTTTTGCATGATTTATTTCTAACAATTTCACACGCCTCTGTGAAAAAGAAGAAGATATTTTTTATCTTCCATTAAAAAAATTATGCATTAGTTTCGTATTACCAAAGAAATATTGGCGCGACCTTCCCATACCCGAGATAATTCATTAACCACTGAGCTATCGCGCAAACCTTTAAAAACCCTTATTTATGTAGAGGAAAGGAAAAAGGACAAAACATTTCCTTATCACCTATTCACTAAAGTTGCTTTTTGTGCTTACTGAATAAATTATATTTAATATATTATTAACTATTTGCTGCATCCTCTTCGGGATGCATTCCCGAGTTTCGTCGTCGGCTCATAAAGCTGAGTGATACTTTACTGAATTTTATCAATTTTACTCAATAATATTATCTTTTCTTTAGTAATCAATTTTAATAGCATTTTTTTCCTCATAGCACCAACCAGTACCTATCAAACACATAAATAATCTTGTTAAACTTAATTATTACACCTTTTTATAGATATATTATGTTACCACACTATGTTAATACTAGCTTTTTTTCTCTCCTATTTTTGCATAATGGAACTTAATATGAACTAAACTTGTCAATTTGACTGTCCTAAAACAGGATTTATTCCTTTTTGGCAGTCAAAGCTTTCTTAAATGTTGTTTAATGTATGTTTATTTCAAATAAATAAATGTTATTATTATTATTATTATTAAAAACATTTAATATTTCAAGCTTCACTATTTCTTTTTTTAGTACTTAATATCATCGTAAAATTTAACAAACTTAAAAAAAAACTTTTTTATTGTAATTACTCATTGAAACCTGTAGAAGGCTAGAGGGTCTGAGTACGAGTCCCAGTTGCGACCGTTATATATTTATATTTATATCTTTTTCTGTTTAGCGTTTTATTAATATAATTTTTTTCAGTGATTAAATTTTTTTTTTAGCTAAACATTGTAGCTAAAGGGTGTTTTATATTGAAATGTTATAGTTATGTACCGTTATTAATAGCTAAAATTCAATGAAAAAGTATTCCGTAGCAAAAGTAATGAATAATTGATGAACGAGGCCATTGAAGCACGCACCTTCTTTATTTTCCTTCGGGAACTAGGAACATAATAAAGATTTCTTTCATAAATAATATTACGTCAAGAGTCTTTGTAAAAATGTCAACGGTGGAAAACTACTCGTCTTAAGACAATAGTAACACCGGCGCGGGCGACTTGCTCGGGAAGGGAAAAGCCAACTTTACTCTGACAGGCGATGATAAATTGGAAATATGGAGAAGGAAGAATCTACCCGCCTTAACAGAGCGAAAATATCCAAAAAGATAAAAACTCCCATGTCCAAATGTCATTTAAGTCGATAAAAAAATCTTTTATTCCGTTCCGAAGGGCCCTACATTTGCCGGAATCACATTTTCCTCAAAATATTATTAATCAATCCCACGTCATATCAATGGCAAATGACTGTTTGACAAGTTAGAAGCAGATCTTGGAAGTGCGATGTGAGGTGACACATTATTCGAAAACAATTAAATGCGACAAAAAGTATGAATAACAAAAGTTGAAACTAAATAATAAAAATATTTTTTTAACTTTTGCTCTCGGTTTCAGTACGATTCACATCTACACGTAAACTGGCAGGCACGGCAAAATTGGTTGCTTACATTATCCACACATTAACACGTTTTTGTATTTAATTCGTAGAACTCCATATTCTTCACAAATTATTGTAAATCTAATTTTTAAAGAATTATATGCAGTAAAATAATGTTATTATTAAGTTCTGCAAGTATTTTTTTATTATTATTGTGACAGCTGTTATCAGCGTACCGTTCAGTGGTATACAGAATCATTATATCCCTTTAGACAAAATAGCATATGAAAAAAAAAGAAACAATAAAAACCATCACGGTTAATAACGGCTATTAGGCAAATAAAATTTAAAAAATTATAAAAAGAAAGAAATACAGAAATTAAATCATTTGAATATATCCGGTAGGTAACAAAACTAGAAAAATTTGCATGTCTGGAATTACTCGGTCGAATATCTGTTAACTCTTATTAACTTTAGGATTTAAAAATCCTAAAGTTAATAAGAGTGGCATATTCGAATTAAAATATGACCACGCCGACTGCGACGCTACCTATGTATGGCAGACTCAACGAGCTTTTTCAACTAGATTCAAAGATCATATACGTTATAAAAATAAAACACTTTTTCAAAATTCGCAGAATATCTCTTAGTGATTAATCACGTCCCGCTTAACAACAACGAGCCTAAACCCTTACATATAGAAAGGTGGGGTCCTAGATTCAATTTACTTGAAAATATTAAAAATTAATAAATGAACGAAAGATCCTTATATAACATTAATTAACAACGTAAGAAAAATTATATATTCACCACTTCTCAGTATGTCCAAATTTTCAACACATTAAAAAAAATCAGTTAAGATAACACTAACCTTTAAATGCGGCGAAATACGAGTACATTATAAATGTTAAAACCTCACGGAATAGAGATATATTTTTTTTTAAACTAAATCGGTTTTACCGATAATAAATCATTATTTTTTAGAACCCGTCCAATTAGAGTGGGGTGGGGGTAAATAAAATCATGTAAATAATTCGTCAGAATATAGATTAACCGCAGTTTGAAAATGGCGCTGAATGCCGAAATAGCTTTCAAAATAGTAAATACTGAAAATGCTTGCAGAAATTAATAATAACATTTGGTACTTTGATGTACAATAATCATTAAAAAAAAAAAAAAGACTTCCTTTTTCTTAAATACAAACTCGGCTTTATAGGAAGATATACTATTACTTTAAAAAGTAATTTGTCGGACACTTCGCCGCCTAAATTAACAATGTGTTTTTAGTTAATAAGTTAATTTAGTTATAAGAATAAATGTGAATTGTACGGGACCGGAACCAACAAAAATAAAGATTTGAAATTGTATGACTGGTCTGGCCCCACTATCCAAGCATTGCCTTGTTCAAGTAGCGCTATTATGACGAATAAAAACGACAGAGCGAGATGACGTGTACGGGGGAGATGGGTGATGTCGGGTGAGTTTTCACGACGCTACTCGACGCAGAGTGCTGGTCGATAGCACCGTGAGAGGCTAACTTGGTGCCCGGCGTAGCGCCTGGTTGGCATTCATGTAGAAGCCGAAAATGGCATTTTTGGCAGTCATCCAGCGACGCTTGAACCGATATCACCTCTGCTCCCCCGACTGCTCTACCTCGTTCTTCTTGAAAACCGACCTGCCTTCTTCTTCTCTGACCCCCCGCTGACCCTTGGACTACCCCGCGGACTACCAACGCTCACAGAATCAGACCATCGAATCACCACGAACAAGACCCGCAGACCAGCATCCGAGTTTGCACAAAAGTGTGTATTGTGCAAACGGATTTGTACAGAGTTTTTGCACATAAAGGAATTTTGTGCAGAAGCAAATTGATCAAAAATCGATGTCGTTCCCTTTTGCAAAAGGGAACGATAGGTCGCCACCCCCACCCCTCCAGCCCGCTTCGCAGATCGGGATCAGCCGGCCTTTACACTCGTTTGTGTGCCAGATTACGTCTGGTACACGTAGTGATTTAAATATTCTTAGTCAATACCCTAACCGATTTACATTATTGACTAAATATATCATGGCACCATTTAAAGACAAGATACAACCCTTCTAGATACCAATGTGTTGATTATTAGAGTGTGTTTATTACTAAATTATGTAAACACAAAGTTAAAAAAATTTCGATATTTATTTATTAACTGCTTCGATGTGACAGTTTGTGTAGGTAATCCAAATGAGTTGCTTGTTCATATCTAAACCAATGTTCTATGAAATAAATCGATTGCTCAATACTGAAAAGTAAAAAAGAGAAATGTTCATTTCCGAAGGGCCAGTCACTCATTAAAAGCAAACGGGAAGACATATTATAGGAGGGCTGTTTATGTTTTATATTCACTAATACAAATGCGTGTACCAACATCTTTACATTTAAAAATCTTTGCCTGTCTGTCTGTCCTTGATTTTCTCGAAAAGGACTCCACCGGTTTCTCTGAAAATAGCACAGTTTGTTCTTATTAGTGCCCGGAACGTTTAGAGAGTAATGAAATGTTGCTAAAACGTTTAAAAAATAGTATGAAAAACATTGAACCCGCCATGTTGTATTAAGATTAGCCCATAGATATACCACTCTGGTTAACCATATATTACATATTCAAAATAAGAAGGTTTGTTTGGGTAAAATATTTTCAAAATGGAAAACACAAGTAGGTATCTACTTAATAAAAATATTTTATAGATAAATTTTGAAAAAGTAAATGTTTGTAAAGAAATAAAATTTTCAAATGAATGTTTCTCTGTTTAGAGATAGTAATAATCGTCACAGGGTATTTATTACTTTCGCTGTCAAATCAACTATGGAAACCAAAAGACAAGCGAGAATTTACAACTTCAAAACTTTAATTAATAACATAAAAAATAATTCCGAGCAAGGCCGATTACACATTAGCTAGTAGCTACATAAAAGTCGTTTCGATAGTTCTGCAGTTAAAGGCATTCGCTCGAGTTCAGATGGTGGCAATAATTTCAAATCTAATGCAAATAACTCGTTAATTATCAGACTATAATACCATCTTTATTAAGAATTATTCCTTTAGAAAAACAAATTGAATTTAATTTAATAACACTATAGTTAGTAAGAATTTTTGCTTATTATTAATGTGACAGCTGTTTCGGCGTTCAAAGCTATTTTCAAGCTGTGATTAGGCCACATTGAGACGACTTATATGAATTTATTTAACCATGCCCAATTTGTTTAATTTGTCCGGTGTTTTAAATGATTTATTAATGTGACAGCTGTTTCGGCGTTCAAAGCTATTTTCAAGCTGTGATTAGGCCACATTGAGACGACTTATATGAATTTATTTAACCATGCCCAATTTGTTTAATTTGTCCGGTGTTTTAAATGATTTATTAATGTGACAGCTGTTTCGGCGTTCAAAGCTATTTTCAAGCTGTGATTAGGCCACATTGAGACGACTTATATGAATTTATTTAACCATGCCCAATTTGTTTAATTTGTCCGGTGTTTTAAATGATTTATTAATGTGACAGCTGTTTCGGCGTTCAAAGCTATTTTCAAGCTGTGATTAGGCCACATTGAGACGACTTATATGAATTTATTTAACCACGCCCAATTTGTTTAATTTGTCCGGTGTTTTAAATGATTTATTCATATTTTCGGAAAAAAAATAATTAAATTAAAAATCATTCGGATAAATTTTGGAATTTTTTTTTCTGTGGAGTATTTACAGATGCAAGATGTTTTCCTCCCTTATATCAGGTTTTTCTCAATGGTTTTGTAATGACGTTAGTGCTATTTATGTCAATGTGTTTGATAAATCCATGAATTATTTGAAGAAATTATTGTTTAGTTTTACATGAAAGTAGGAAAAGAAAGTAGTGTGTAGAAATGAAGAATAGATAAATTTTCCTATTTTATATATAACATTATATTTTCAACATTTGATATTATCTTATTATTTATTTTATCGACCAGCGTGCTTTCACATATGAGTATATATTTTTGAATCGTATATAAAAATTTTAAAAAAACATACACAAAAGTTAATTACGCTTGAAATGAAAATAAACTACATAAAAGCTAAAAATAAACAGGTATGTAAAGGAACAGAAAATATAAATATTTATGTATTATACATATGTTTTTTTTTTAATATCAGACCTGATCACTAAACATGGCTAAAGCCATTTTAAGCAACGTTTCAAATCTGTATTGTGATATTTCACTAGGACGATACTGAGAGTATCTTCCACTTTAGAACGTGCGCAAATATACTATATATTGATTTAAATGAATTAATTGTGAAACAACACAAATTAATTAAACAAAATTTAGTTCCGGGCGCCGGGATTTTAACCCGCGGCATTTGGATTCGTAATCGAGATCCTTGCCTTTCTAATAAAATAATTTTAATTAAAGTTACATCGTTTATTTTCCGTCTGCTTTCGAAAATTGGATTTTTTAGAATAACGCTGAGTAATTCATGTGCTATATAAGTTTTCAAACTAAAAACTTATTAAATGTAAAAATTTTCTTTCAATTCTTTCTACATTATAAATACGTATTTTGTAGAAGGGCGACCACACCATGGGATCATGTTCTATTTAACTTCTAACTAGGGATATGTACAACAAATTTATTACTTGTAGAGATAAAAAATGGTTCTTAATATAAATCCTAAAGTTTTCATACCCTTATTTACAATTTGTTGAATTTGAGGAATTAAATTTAGTTTCTCATCCATTAAAAAGTCAAGATCTCTCATTTTCGTAACTAGTTGTACATTTGTTTGATTTATTGAATATTTAAAAAAGAAAGACGTTTTTTTGTGGAGAATTTAATATTTTGATATAAATTGTTTTGCGAGCACCAGTTATTTAGCATATTTGTATTAAAGTAAAGAATTCGACAGTCGTTTGAATCAGTAATGTCTGTATTTAATTTATCCAAATCGTTTTCCACTACCAGCGGCGAACAGCTAGGTAGGCACATTGGCCGTCTTTTATTTCTTGTTTTTGTAAACGCATAGTCAACGGCTTTAAAGGTGTCGAAGTTTTATAATTCAAAAGTCATCATTTAGTTCCCAATGCTGTAAACGCGTGTCATATCATGACTTGAGGTGTCGTCTAAGGCATAGATTCCGGCAGTGATAGTAATTTTGTTATTGATTAGTTTATTTGCTGCAGTTTGTTCAATTCCTTCAGGTATATTACACATGAGGACGCATTTAGCCCTTTCACTGCGTCAATGATTTCAGAAATTAGGATATATTAATATTTATTTATTTGAAATCCACATTATTTAATAAAAACATTTAAGAAAGCTTTAACTGCCCAACTAGGAACAAATCCCGTTTTAGGACAGTCGAATTAACAAGTTTAGTTCATATTAAGTGCCATTATACAAAAATAGAAGGGAAAAAAGCTTTTATTGACATAGTATAGTAATATAATATATGGTGAAAAAAGTATAAAGAGATTATATATATAGTTCGATAGGTGCCGCTTGTTGGCGAGGAAAAAAAATCGTTTTGAATTGTGTACTGAAAAAAAAGATATTATTATTGAGTAATATTGATAAGTTTGAGTTACGTATTACTCAGCTTTATGAGCCGACGACGAAACTCACGGATACAGCCCGAAGAGGATGCATCAAATAGTTAATAACACATTAAATACCTTTTTTTCAGTAAGTACAAAAAGTAACTTTGGTAAATTGTTTATAACCAAATGTTGGTCCTTTTTCCTTTCCTTGTTTAGGGTTTTAAATATCTAATTAAAATATTTTCCCAAAGAGCACCAATAATGTAACATAAATTAAGTCAAGTAAATCAAACCATGAGATGATAATAGTACTGCGCCGCGATGAAGGGTATTATACAATTCCTAGGATATTGTTGTAAGTCTTAGATAGTTGAAGGATTATAAAAGTTAAATTACGTATATAATATTAATTGTCGTATTATCGATCTAGTGTTCTACAATTCTTATTTTGTTAATGCATCCGCATCTGCCGAAACTATTCTTCCAATTGACAATTATCACCCTCCATTAGCGATTGATTATCACAGTTCAATAATGAAAAAGATTCCACCTGCATCTGCAAAATTGAACTTTTTAAAAGCAGATTTTAATCAAATCAATAATCTTTTATCCTCTGCGGACTGGAACTTTTTGGATGTGGGAGTAAACCTTAATGAAATGGTAGATTAATTTTACTCAATTCTAAACAGTGCTATTAATTTATTTGTACCTATTTCTAAAATTACTGTTCTAAAATACCCAAAATGGTTCAGTAAAGATCTCATCAATATAATCAAAGACAAAAAAATTGCTCATAAAGTTTACAAATCAACACGGGATCCTAAAGATTACACAAAATTTAATGAATTTTGATCAAATACTAAAATAATGTCAAAATTATGTTACAAAAAGTGCATTTAAAACTGTGAAGAATTGGCTGTTGCCAATCTCCAGAATATTTATAAATTTTCAAACATGCTTAATAACGATAACTCTGTTATTCCCTCTAAGATGTATCTAGATAAGAAAATGGCCGATAATCCTCAAGAAGTCATTAATCTATTTGCCGAATTCTTCAGCAAAGTCTATGGTACTAAAACTAATAATGACAATAAGATCGATTTTAATCAATGTATATTTGAAAAAAGTGACATTAGAACTAAATTGAAATCCCTAAATCTTAACAAATCAGCTGGTCCCGATAACATACCTCCAATCTTTTTATTTAAATGTTTATCAGTCTTGACTTATCCTCTTACTAAACTTTTTAACTTGTCTCTAAAAATTGGCACCTTTCCGTAGCAATGAAAAACGAGCTTTCGGTCTCCAATCTTCAAAAAAAGGAAATAAATCTGATATTTCAAACTATAGACCTATATGTATTCAGTCATCAATTCCGAAACTATTTGAATCTACTCTGCTCACCAAACTCTCGCCTGAAATTAATAAAGCAATTTCACATCGACAACACGGTTTCATGGCAAAAAGATCGACTCCTACAAACTAAATGATTTAGGAGGAACACTTATTCAAAACTATGCAAAAGCATCTCCAAACAGACGTTCTGTACACAGATTTTAGTAAGGCATTCGACAAAGTCTCACATAAAATTCTCATACATAAATTAAGCACTCTTGGAATAACCGGGAATATTTTGAGATGGTTCAAATGTTATCTAGACAAAAGAAAAATATCGGTTAAACTCTATTCACACTTTTCATACGAGTTTGAAATCTTCAGCGGCGTTCCACAGGGGTCACATTTGAGACCAGTATTGTTTTCCTTATTTATTAACGACATAACTACCATTTTTGACGGAGTTATGATACTCCTATTCGCTGATGATCTTAAAATTTACAAAACTATCACTAATCTCAATGACTGTTACGTATTGCCATTGAATTTCGAGAGGCTACAAGACTGGTACATTCATAATGAACTGTTTCTCAATATTGAAAAATGTCAAACAATAACTTTTGTTCGAATTGAAAATCCCATCACGTATCAATATAGCACCAACAACATTCACCTAAAAAGGGTTGAGCAAATAAAAGACCTTCGTATAATTTTTGACTAATATTTGTTCCCCACATTAATGAAATAACTAACAAGGCCATGAAATGTTTTGCATTTATTTTGAGAACGGTGAAAGATTTCAAATTAATCAAATCCTTTAAATTACTGTTCACTGGATTTTTTGACTAATATTTGTTCCCCACATTAATGAAATAACTAACAAGGCCATGAAATGTTTTGCATTTATTTTGAGAACGGTGAAAGATTTCAAATTAATCAAATCCTTTAAATTACTGTTCACTGGATTAGTAAGAAGCAATTTAGAGTATAATTCGACAATCTGGGCTCCATTTTATAAGATTCACCAACAAAAATTGAGAGAGTGCAGCATAAATTTCTTCGATTTATTAATTACAAGTTAGGTATTCCAATCTAAAATCTTAATTATACATTTTTAATGAACCTACTTATCCTAACCGATTTATCATCTAGGCGCACAGTGAGCGATTTAGTATGTCTGTTCAAAATAGCAAATGGCAGATTGGATGCCCTGGATTTAACGAGCCTTATTACCCTGCGTATACCTATCTATAATACGAGACAGATAGCTCTGTATAACAATCCAGCGTCTTCAAATAATTATTTCGAGAACTCTTCTATTCAAAGATTGCACAGACTTGGTTATGAGTTTAGTTCAATTGATGTTTACCGTTACAACACTGTGTCCAAGCTAAAAATTAGTTTATTTGAATGTTTTTATTAAATTTATTAAGATTTTTTTTTCATGTGCATCGTTCTTTATTGTTATTTTTATTATGTTATGTTTCGGTAAAATACCCAACCAGGCATAATAAAGGTTTGCTGTTTTATAAACTATTCATTTCTTACAACGTCATAGTAATTATAAATCTACTGCCTTTATTACCCACCTATTGCGCTGAAACTAGCTACTTACATAGTATCTGCCTTCTCACTTATTTTATACTT
>JAHDVE020008394.1:0-18049 GCA_022606495.2 Halesus radiatus | reverse complement strand
AAAAATTATTAATTAAACTCTTGTTCAGTCTGTCTATAAATTTCTCGCCCCCAATAACATGCACACATATTATTATATTAATACTTGACTGAAAACATCCTTTTTTGGCATTTTATATTTAATAATTATTTTATAAACCTCCCAAAAATTAGAATCGCTTAAAACTATTTAAAAAAATAAAATAGAATCAGATGTAATCGTCATTTGTTTAATTTAGGAAAACCAATGATGCACCACCCGACCTCGCCAAGATGTTTGCTGACTTCATGGAACAGTCGAGGGAGACCTCGTCGCAATACCTCCTGCAGCAAAAATAATTCAAGCACATGCAACAGCAGATTCGCATCAACCAGCAGCACATGCTAAAGTTGAGACTCACGCTCAAAGAAGTCAGCCAACAGCTCGAACTCTCCAACACCGGTTTAGCCAAAGTCGTAAAATACCAGGCAGCCATTCACGGACAGGAAAAAACAAAAAGAGAGATTCATCAGCAGGTGGAAGAGACGGAATTTGGGGAAGAGTCGGTTCCGAACAAAAAGTAACAACCCCTGACAATCGTGCCCGAGGTCTAGGTCTGTGAACAATAAAGTGATTATATTCCAGGCAGAAAAGAAACCGGAGAACAAATGAAAGTTTCTAATTTTGGATTGAACCCAGGGAATATAATCAAAGACGAGTATAAAATTCAAAAGTAGGATGCTTTTCCAATGGGCATTCTGAGGGATAACTTCGATGAATCTGCTCGACAAGTGATGAATAAGTGGATAGGCAACACCCTCGATTCCATCTGCGAAGAAGTCTTCGATGCCTATTCACATGAGAGACTCAGCGAGTCCAAGACGAAAGTCTAATACTCCAAGAGGATGATATTGACCTTCCACCGATTTTGCGATATCGTCAAGGCAAATAATTCCAAACTCTGGAAGGAACACAAGGCGGCGATCATCATCTACTTTGAGAAAACTCTGAAAGACACGCTCGAATACATGATGGTGAAATATCCGCAGAAGCCCACGATATTCGTAAACAACGAGCTGGCGGAAGTCATCTAGCCGATGGACGATTCGAACCTCTACAAGTATCGCATCCTGTAAGCAATTCCCTATAAGTTTTAGTAAAAATATGGCAAGTCGCAGTATTCCCGTGACATCGAGATCGTGGTGAACCACCTCATCACGAATACCCTTACCAACCTCCCGAAATTCAGGAAGTATATGACAGACATTTTCATGGTACAGAAAATTCCCTTGACTCATTAGATCGGCATGAAGTTCAGAGAAAACACACCCTTGCTCTCCGTGAGGAAAGAAGAATAACAAAGAGATAGAAACTGCCTCATCGACATCAAGTCCCCCGAAATCCTGCGAATACTGATAAAATGGGTGGAGGAGTTGGAGGAGATTGTGAAAGAAAAGAAGATCAGCAAGCACGGATTCGAATACATGAATTAGAGAAAGGAAATCCTGTTCCTCAGTACCAAGTAGATCAATAAAATCGAATGGTAACTCGAATAAAATCATCATGTGAATGAGAAACTGCGATAATTTTAAGAAGAAATGCAGAGTATCGCCGACCAAATTAAACTGCAGCTACCGAATTACTGCCAATAAAATCTACCCTCTTTCTCCTTTATTCCTATGGGACAGTACCTCACTGCACTTTCGTCTTACGCCCTGTCCGAAGTTGTAAGTTGCCAGGTGGTGCGCTACCTCAACCTGCTCATCGACATCCTCGTAGATATTTCCTAGAAATTAAATATCCCCAGTTTCAAGCTGGTGACCTTTAGTGTCTTCGACTTGTTGAGGGCCAAATGCTCAGGCACCATGAGCGAGTTAAAAGTTGTTTACCGCCAACTTGCAAGGAACGAGTACTTCACAATCGTGCGAGTCAAGGACAGGCTGGAGACTTCCAACAGGGACATTTTGATCAACATGAAGCTCAATGGTACCCCCATTATCTGTGAGGTTCAGTTGGGACTAAAGGTGTAAGCTAATGATGCCAATCAAGAATATTTGGGCCACTTCAATCACTTCCTCTACGAGTTTAACAGAGCGAAATTCGGCCCTCTCGCCGAAGCAGGAGTAATTATTTCGCATCTCACGGACATGGTTCCTTTTTTCAAGAAAAAGTTGCAGCGGAAAGTGAAGCCAAAAAGCCGCAGTTTTGACCTCAAAATTCAGTCCATATTATAGGATGGAAAAGTGAACGTTGATGGACTGACACAAAATCCAAACGAGTTTTACTTCATCTGTAGCAATTGCCTTGAGTTCAAAATGTCACAATCCTTTTTATTATCCCCCTTCAGCAGCAGTACTGAAGGTTTCACCTGTGGAGAATGTATCCTCTCAGCTTTGAACGATGAGCAAAGGACGCAGAAACTGTTGCCTTAAGAAGTCCACAAGTTCTTCCAGCCAGTGGATAAAATTGTGGATAACAAATTAAGCAAATCCCAGCTGCAACTGGTGGCTTTTTTGAAAGACAAATAGAGCAAATTAATGACAATTTACGAGCGCATCGACCACTAGAAACGAGTCATTTATGTCAATAGATTTTTAACGAAGGAGTTTAAGCTGGACGACTACTCGTTCATGGAATAAAAAGAAATCAACGAGTGTCCCTTCAAATTCATACTGAAACCACACTTCGTCCATTTCACTGCAAAGTTCTCTCCATCAAATCACCAGAAACATTATTCAAAGACTGACCTGGAAATACTATCGGAGAACAAATAAGCAGTGAAATAAATCCTGGGAAAATCAAACACCAGTTAATTTCGGATCGACTAAAGTTTATTTTCTGGATTTGGCTAGAAAGTGATTCCACTCCTGAACTAAGCGAATAGGACAATTTTATTCATGATCGATCCAGCATCGCCAGATATTATCGTTCCGACCAACCTGGTGGAAGTCGACAAGAAGGATATTTGTGAGATTTACTTGAGGAGCGTGAAACTCCAAGAGATTGGAGCCAGGTTGTCAAAGTTGCCTTCCAAAATCAGTCTCGCAGCCATTGGTATTACTGATGAAGACTTAAAACAGATTTTCACACCATTTACTCTTCGCAAACACATCCTTAACAATTAAACAGTAAACAAACTTCAGGAATTGGATATTTCCAACAACAAAATGCTTGAGTCTCTTGACTTGAATGTATTAAACGCAAAACGACTTCGAGTCCTGAAAGCTACGGGATGTAAAATCCAGACAGTAAGTGGTCTTGACCAAATTTCTTCCTCTATCTAAACCCTCGACCTGAGCAACAACCTTATAGAAACGATTAATTTCAGCCACAACGACTTCAAAGTACCTAATTTTCAAGGCAGTTTTAATTCTTTGACAAAGCTGAACTTGTCCTCCAATCACCTAAGCAACAGGGACATCTTCGAGAATGTTATCCTTAAATCACTGAGCCAACTGTTACTGAGTACTAATCAATTTCAAATACTTGATCTGACCGGCTCTGATTTTCAATAATTAACGTAATTAGACTTAGAAAACAATGAGAAACTTAAGTAGCTCCTTGGATTTGATGCTTCGGAAAATAACTCTGTTAAAACTCCCCTTCTCAGTGACTTAAAAATTAGCAACACAAAGATTCGAAATATGGTCTTAACAATCCCTACAATGATTAATTAGTTATTATTAACGAACAGCTGTGTGAAAAATATTAATTTTTCCATACCGACTTGCACTTCGCTTCGAATTCAAACATCCAACGACTAGGAGTTGGACCTCTCGGGATCAATCCTACCCAACCTGGAGAAATTAGAGCTCTTGAAATACGTTAGTCCGAAATTGAGCATCATAATGCATGAAATAAGGCTTCCTTCCTCGCTTAATAAACTGAAAGAACTATTCCTAAGTACCCACCATTTTTAAATAAAAATTATGTTTATCAATTTCAGGTAATGTCAATGGAGATGTAATGGACTTTCCGAGCGTCCAATTCGAATGCCTGAAAACACTGACGATTCAATGGTGCAACATGAAAACAATTCGTCTTCCGAAATCGATGAAGACAATAAAAAAATTAACTATCGACCACTGCCGAAATCTCGAGTGCGTCGATTTGGGAGAAACTAAAGTCTTTTAATTCCTTGAATTTCTGCAATGCACCCACAACAATTGCCTAAAAGGAGTGAGGTTTAACGACTCAAATGCAAGCTAGACAAGCATCCCAAAAATAACAAGCATCTCATTTGCCTACAGTCGAGTCCCGAAGATAAACTCTGGAATTCCCTGCAACATCCGTGTAACGCCAGCGATACTTAACAGTTGGTCCAAGCTGTAGTCACTGACATATGGCAGCGATACATCCGAGGGTTGCGAATTTTAACTATTCGAAGTGTCATTTCTAACTTTTACAACCGCCTAAAAATAGCAGTTGAAAGATCATCTTTAAAGCAGGAGGGATAGTGAGAAAAATTATTTTAAGAAATACTAACATAAGCGACTCATCTAAGTTATAGATGATAGTCTGAAAGAGCCCAATGCAATCAAAGACTGGAGAAATGTTCGAGAGATACTCGAAAAGGAGTTGAAGAGTGTTAGAAAACCCATGTACTCGCCAAATTTGAAAGTATTCGAGCGAACAATACCCTCGAAACCAGATACAAAGTTAGTCGTTGAATACATCCCCTGGGCCGGACTCGAGTCTGCAGCGGCAGTGAGCAACGATGATTAATTCAATTAAATGATTACGCAAGCCAACTTAAATCCATACATAAAAGGGAGGAGGATAGTTGAGAAGGCGAGGATGACAGTTAAGAGGAAAGATGATAGTTTAGGGGGAGATTATAGTCAAAGGGGAGATTATAAACAAGGAGAGGATGATTGATTGATTTTTATGATAGTTTTTATTTATCATCAGTCAGTATATTTCTGAGACAGATTATTTCATAAGATTATTTCAATGTAAATAATTTAGTCAAGAGGACCCTCTGTCTGATGCCGCTGTAAACTTCGAATTCCACTGGGCTCATCCTGCCCAGGTCCTTCTGCAACTCTCCGAATATCTTTCTGTCTGTTAACATCGATCTTTCAGATAGTTTAAGACTACTCGGCTGTTGGATGAGCTGGTGCTTCCAGTGCCTGAGTCTTGAATGGAAAACATCAGTTTGGAATGTGAAGACCCACCTGTTGCTATCAGTTGTGAACAGGTGATAGAGGTTATGTCCTTCTATATTCTGCCATTCCTCCAATGGTTCCCTGATGACAGTAATGTGTGCATTTTGCAGGAGAGGCTAGATAAATGAAAGAAGTGTGGTTTTGCCTGAGCTGAGGTTCCCTTCAATGGATACGATTCGCGGTCTGCTGTGATGAGGGGTGCCGTCCATATTAAAATAAATAGATTGGGATTACGGTTTCCAAATAAAGCACAAAAATTGAATTATGCACACACATTAAATATTAAGATTACTTAATCATGTGAACAGCATATAAGTATTTGTAAAAATTTGGTAGAATATTTAAATAAAAATTGTGAAACTCAACAGACATAAAAAAATAGAGACATAGAACCCTGGTTTGTTTCAAATATATTTCGATCTTTTGTTATTTCCTTCATATGCCTTCAAATCTTCCATCTCGGCAATCCATGGATGCTGCAATGCCTTTTCTAATGATATTCGTTTTTCCTTCTTCGTCAGCAAGTTCGTTAACAAGTTCTTGGCCTGGTCGCTCACGTTGCTCCAGTGAGCATTGTCCAGATTGATCTTGCACTCGATCGTGTATTGCGTGATTTCGTCAGAAAAAATGCTATCGAAAGGCAAGTTACCGGATAACATGTAGTACATAATAACTCCCAGAGCAAAATTGTCAACTTTTTCATCGTACTCTTCCCCTTGCAAGATTTACGGGGCTAGAAAATTCGGAGTGCCTGCATACTTTTCGTTGTCGGGGATGTTTTTTAGGTTATCTTTGTATACCGCGAAGCCGAAGTCAATGATTTTGGCTCGTTCAATGATGTGTTTCGCCTTGTTGCACCGGATCATAATATTTTACGGCTTCAAATCTCTGTGGATCAGACCGAGGGAATTCAGGTTTATCACTGCTTCGAAGAGCTGCTTCATGACGATGGCGGCCTCAAATTATTATAAAAAACATTTCTTCTTCACGTAATCGTAGAGATCTCCTTCTTGCATGAGTTCGGTCACGATATAGAGATCAGTCTTCGATTCGGAACGATGAATAAATTTGACGATATTGGGGTGGTGGCAGAGCTCCAATATGTCGCACTAGAATTTTATCACCTCTTTCTCTGTGACTGAAAACTTGAATTTTTAGATGATCTTGATAGCGACTGGCTCGTGAGTCGCCTTTTCGTGGCCTTTATAAACGACGGTGCGGTACCATTGGAGGGAAAGGCTGGGCAGGAGTGCTTTATTTTTTCTTGAGGGTGATCTCCACGTCATTGTTGTAATTCTCGCTCATTTTTCGCTCTCGAGGCTTTTTGAGCACTGCCTCCGACTCCTCCTCCTCGACGACTTCTCGCTCTAGATCTTTGATCTTGGCGGCTTTTCCGAAGTAATATTGTCGATCTTGAAGGTTCATTGCTGCTATAAACTTGTCGTCGTCTATCATTTTTCTGAGCTCCTCTCTCGGATAACTATAAAGCTGCGCTTGTGTGATAGTATGTTATTTTGATGGGTGTTGAGAGAGAATGCGGTTTTATAATTGTTATTTTTTTTGTATTACCATTTTAAGTAGAGATTCGTAGCTAATGCCGTTCTTTTTATTAATATCGTAGAACTCAAATAAGGCTCTCACCTTCTTGCGATAACTGCCTTTCACGAGATTCTAAATTCCATTCTTGAATTCTTTGAAGCTGAGGAAACCGTTGTTGTTAATATCGAAGCGTCTAAAACTGTATTGCCCCCATAACCCCTACTGATAGTCAAATAATAATAATAAAAATATACGTTTCCCCGATTTATGATATTTTTTACATTAAGATGAAAGAAAATATAGAAATTTTCCCGAGTCATTTGTCCTTCTTTTGACCGACTCGCCACATCGTGAAACATCTTTTCCAGCAAATCAAGTTCGGCAGGTTTGACTATAAAATATTTTTAAAGAGAAACATGCAATATTTTTATGAAAAGAATATGAATTACATGCTTCATTCTTTTTATGGTTATTCGATGCTTTTGAACTCGTACAGGTTCCCATTTGATTCTCAGATATGATTATGAAGTACTTGATTGTTTTTTTTGTTAAGATCCTTTATTGATATGGATACGGAAAGTACTTTTTTTTGAATGATATTATTATTTATTACTATTCTAAAAAAGATGTATATTTATATTTCATCTAACGAACCATATTGTTGAACCATATTGTTGAATCTACTATAGAGTGTTTAAAAAAGTGGTTTTTTTATGATTTATCTTATATACATTTCACTGGCACAGTTATATTGCTAGAGTTTTTGTTGTATTATATCTTATATATTTTTTGAATTCCAGAAGTAGAAAATATATATATTTAATATATATATTTAGATCTATATTTTTTAAATTAGCATTAAATATCATATATATTTCCCACAATACTTTATATCTTATAATATATATAAATGTTGTAAAATGTACATATAACTTTTAACATGTAAAAAATTATTAATTAAACTCTTGTTCAGTCTGTCTATAAATTTCTCGCCCCCAATAACATGCACACATATTATTATATTAATACTTGACTGAAAACATCCTTTTTTGGCATTTTATATTTAATAATTATTTTATAAACCTCCCAAAAATTAGAATCGCTTAAAACTATTTAAAAAAATAAAATAGAATCAGATGTAATCGTCATTTGTTTAATTTAGGAAAACCAATGATGCACCACCCGACCTCGCCAAGATGTTTGCTGACTACATGGAACAGTCGAGGGAGACCTCGTCGCAATACCTCGTCCAGCAAAAATAAATCCGATAGCACATGCAACAGCAGATTCGCATCAACCAGCAGCACATGCTAAAGTTGAGACTCACGCTCAAAGAAGTCAGCCAACAGCTCGAACTCTCCAACACCGGTTTAGCCAAAGTCGTAAAATACCAGGCAGCCATTCACGGACAGGAAAAAACAAAAAGAGAGATTCATCAGCAGGTGGAAGAGACGGAATTTGGGGAAGAGTCGGTTCCGAACAAAAAGTAACAACCCCTGACAATCGTGCCCGAGGTCTAGGTCTGTGAACAATAAAGTGATTATATTCCAGGCAGAAAAGAAACCGGAGAACAAATGAAAGTTTCTAATTTTGGATTGAACCCAGGGAATATAATCAAAGACGAGTATAAAATTCAAAAGTAGGATGCTTTTCCAATGGGCATTCTGAGGGATAACTTCGATGAATCTGCTCGACAAGTGATGAATAAGTGGATAGGCAACACCCTCGATTCCATCTGCGAAGAAGTCTTCGATGCCTATTCACATGAGAGACTCAGCGAGTCCAAGACGAAAGTCTAATACTCCAAGAGGATGATATTAACCTTCCACCGATTTTGCGATATCGTCAAGGCAAATAATTCCAAACTCTGGAAGGAACACAAGGCGGCGATCATCATCTACTTTGAGAAAACTCTGAAAGACACGCTCGAATACATGATGGTGAAATATCCGCAGAAGCCCACGATATTCGTAAACAACGAGCTGGCGGAAGTCATCTAGCCGATGGACGATTCGAACCTCTACAAGTATCGCATCCTGTAAGCAATTCCCTATAAGTTTTAGTAAAAATATGGCAAGTCGCAGTATTCCCGTGACATCGAGATCGTGGTGAACCACCTCATCACGAATACCCTTACCAACCTCCCGAAATTCAAGAAGCATATGACAGAGATTTTCACAGTCGATAAAATTCTCTTGACTCATCAGATCGGCATGAAGTTCAGAGAAAACACACCCCTGCTCTCCGTGAGGAAAGAAGAATAACAAAGAGATAGAAACTGCCTCATCGACATCAAGTCCCCCGAAATCCTGCGAATACTCATCAAATGGGTGGAGAACTTAGAGGAGATTGTGAAAGAGAAGAAGCTCAGAATGAATGGCGGATATGAATACATGTCTAACAAGTTACTCAATCCCGAGCAGATCGATGACATCAGTTCGGGACTGGAATCTACTGAAGTGAATGAGAAACTGCGATAATTTTAAGAAGAAATGCAGAGTATCGCCGACCAAATTAAACTGCAGCTACCGAATTACTGCCAATAAAATCTACCCTCTTTCTCCTTTATTCCTATGGGACAGTACCTCACTGCACTTTCGTCTTACGCCCTGTCCGAAGTTGTAAGTTGCCAGGTGGTGCGCTACCTCAACCTGCTCATCGACATCCTCGTAGATATTTCCTAGAAATTAAATATCCCCAGTTTCAAGCTGGTGACCTTTAGTGTCTTCGACTTGTTGAGGGCCAAATGCTCAGGCACCATGAGCGAGTTAAAAGTTGTTTACTAAAACATTAAATAAAGTAAGGAATTCACAATCGTACGAGTCAAGGACAGGCTGGAGACTTCCAACAGGGACGTTTTGATCAACATGAAGCTCAATGGTACCCCCATTATCTGTGAGGTTCAGTTGGGATTAAAGGCCGACAACGTCAATGTCAAGCAGGAATATTTGGGTCACTTCAGCCACTTCCTCTATGAGTTCAACAGAGCGAAATTCGGTCCTCTCGCCGAAGCAGGAGTAATTATTTCTTTTTCTCACGGACATGGTTCCTTTTTTCAAGAAAAGGTTGCAGCGGAAAGTGAAGCCAAAAAGCCGCAGTTTTGACCCCAAAATTCAGTCCATATTATAGGATGGAAAAGTGAAAGTTGCTGGACTGATACAAAATCCAAACGAGTTTTACTTCATCTGTAGCAATTGCCTTGAGTTCAAAATGTCACAATCCTTTTTATTATCCCCCTTCAGCAGCAGTACTGAAGGTTTCACCTGTGGAGAATGTATCCTCTCAGCTTTGAACGATGAGCAAAGGACGCAGAAACTGTTGCCTTAAGAAGTCCACAAGTTCTTCCAGCCAGTGGATAAAATTGTGGATAACAAATTAAGCAAATCCCAGCTGCAACTGGTGGCTTTTTTGAAAGACAAATAGAGCAAATTAATGACAATTTACGAGCGCATCGACCACTAGAAACGAGTCATTTATGTCAATAGATTTTTAACGAAGGAGTTTAAGCTGGACGACTACTCGTTCATGGAATAAAAAGAAATCAACGAGTGTCCCTTCAAATTCATACTGAAACCACACTTCGTCCATTTCACTGCAAAGTTCTCTCCATCAAATCACCAGAAACATTATTCAAAGACTGACCTGGAAATACTATCGGAGAACAAATAAGCAGTGAAATAAATCCTGGGAAAATCAAACACCAGTTAATTTCGGATCGACTAAAGTTTATTTTCTTGGTTTGCTTAGAAAAGGATTTCAAAATCTGAAATAGTCAATAGGACAATTTCATTCATTGTCAATCCAGCATCGCCAGATATTCTCGTTCCAATAAATTTTTTGGAAGTCGACTGGGATGACATTTACAAGATTTACTTGCGAATACTGAAAATATAAGATGTTGGAGCAAGGTTGTCAAAGTTGCCCTCCAAAGTCAGTCTTGACCAAATTTCTTCCTCTATCTAAACCCTCGACCTGAGCAACAACCTTATAGAAACGATTAATTTCAGCCACAACGACTTCAAAGTACCTAATTTTCAAGGCAGTTTTAATTCTTTGACAAAGCTGAACTTGTCTAGCAATAGCTTAAGAAGAAAGGACTCCTTCAAGAATGTTATCCTTAAGTCTCTGGCCTATCTGAATCTGAGCAATAATAAATTTTCAAACTTTGATCTGACCGGCTCTGATTTTCAATAATTAACGTAATTAGACTTAGAAAACAATGAGAAACTTAAGTAGCTCCTTGGATTTGATGCTTCGGAAAATAACTCTGTTAAAACTCCCCTTCTCAGTGACTTAAAAATTAGCAACACAAAGATTCGAAATATGGTCTTAACAATCCCTACAATGATTAATTAGTTATTATTAACGAACAGCTGTGTGAAAAATATTAATTTTTCCATACCGACTTGCACTTCGCTTCGAATTCAAACATCCAACGACTAGGAGTTGGACCTCTCGGGATCAATCCTACCCAACCTGGAGAAATTAGAGCTCTTGAAATACGTTAGTCCTAAATTGAGCATCATAATGCATGAAATAAGGCTTCCTTCCTCGCTTAATAAACTGAAAGAACTATTCCTAAGTACCCACCATTTTTAAATAAAAATTATGTTTATCAATTTCAGGTAATGTCAATGGAGATGTAATGGACTTTCCGAGCGTCCAATTCGAATGCCTGAAAACACTGACGATTCAATGGTGCAACATGAAAACAATTCGTCTTCCGAAATCGATGAAGACAATAAAAAAATTAACTATCGACCACTGCCGAAATCTCGAGTGCGTCGATTTGGGAGAAACTAAAGTCTTTTAATTCCTTGAATTTCTGCAATGCACCCACAACAATTGCCTAAAAGGAGTGAGGTTTAACGACTCAAATGCAAGCTAGACAAGCATCCCAAAAATAACAAGCATCTCATTTGCCTACAGTCGAGTCCCGAAGATAAACTCTGGAATTCCCTGCAACATCCGTGTAACGCCAGCGATACTTAACAGTTGGTCCAAGCTGTAGTCACTGACATATGGCAGCGATACATCCGAGGGTTGCGAATTTTAACTATTCGAAGTGTCATTTCTAACTTTTACAACCGCCTAAAAATAGCAGTTGAAAGATCATCTTTAAAGCAGGAGGGATAGTGAGAAAAATTATTTTAAGAAATACTAACATAAGCGACTCATCTAAGTTATAGATGATAGTCTGAAAGAGCCCAATGCAATCAAAGACTGGAGAAATGTTCGAGAGATACTCGAAAAGGAGTTGAAGAGTGTTAGAAAACCCATGTACTCGCCAAATTTGAAAGTATTCGAGCGAACAATACCCTCGAAACCAGATACAAAGTTAGTCGTTGAATACATCCCCTGGGCCGGACTCGAGTCTGCAGCGGCAGTGAGCAACGATGATTAATTCAATTAAATGATTACGCAAGCCAACTTAAATCCATACATAAAAGGGAGGAGGATAGTTGAGAAGGCGAGGATGACAGTTAAGAGGAAAGATGATAGTTTAGGGGGAGATTATAGTCAAAGGGGAGATTATAAACAAGGAGAGGATGATTGATTGATTTTTATGATAGTTTTTATTTATCATCAGTCAGTATATTTCTGAGACAGATTATTTCATAAGATTATTTCAATGTAAATAATTTCATCAAGACTCTCCTCCTTTTTTCTATAGTGCAAGTACTGCCTCTTTCCATAGCCTTTGTAGTTCTGACGAGGCCTGTAAATATTGTTTTCGGTAAGTACTCGACCCATCTTGCCACTCTGGCAATCGTGATCAAGACGGGAACCCGTCAAAATGAGTAACCTTCCCATTAGCTTGATGCTTATGAATCAATAGTATTTTATTGCTTGAAATTGGTTTTAAAAGTTCATCATTGTGAAATAGTTTTGCGCATTAAATATGATGCCAGCTCCCTAAGCCGAATCTGCCAAAGTCTGCCAAAGATTTTGAAGCCAAATGTTTCCTTAAATAAATAGTTCATTTATTATTTCTCGCAGATCAAGAGGAAGACGCCAATCGAATATTTATCTGAGTGGTACCATAGTGATGAAGTCATATTTAGAAGCATTTCTTCTACTTAATATTTGATACATGACCTATCTCAAATGACTAGTAATTTTAGTCATTTAATGCTTTAAATTCTTTAACCAGACAAACATAAAATATTCGAGTTTTATAAGTGTTTCAAGAATAATAATTAATAATATATATAAAAACGGACAATATTGTAGAAGGAGAATTGGCCTTATCCAGAGGACGTCACAACGCTGAAGTGCCTTCGTGAGCATGCTCGTTGCCTTTGGGGGAGACAAGGACCCCACCTTGGCAACAAGGTGGGGGCCCAAGTCATATAAGGGCATTTGAACCTTCTACAATATCGTTTTGGTATAGCCTAATGGTATTGTTGTAGATGGTTAAATTAAATAATATATATAAAAATTGAAAATAAGGCGAATTCACTTGAATAATTCGCGACTCGAAATAATACTGTCTCATTGCTTCCTCTGCTGTTGGACCAAATTCTTAATCTTGGACAGGTCTCTTATGATGGGCCTGTAAGGTTTTGCCTTTTGGTTGAGTACCTTAGAGTTGGTGAAGTGTTCCACCAGGCTATGACGACCTTGCAATCTGGCATAAGTCAATATACATATCTAAAGCACGAAACAATTTAAATAAGTTTAGTTGTGGTGAATGTGTGTGTACCTTTTAGCTCTTGAACTTTGCCCATCTTTTCTGATGGAACTCCTCATAGAATCTTCTTAAATCAATAGATTCTAAGAAGTTAATAAAAGCATATCCCACATTGCAGTTATTCTAAAAATAATATATTTAAATAATACAAAGAAAAATGTAGCAGTTAATTTTATTTAAAGAGAAACTATTACATTGAAATCGTATGGTAAATACAGAAAGTCGTATTGATTAGCGTTATTTGTGTCAATCTCGTCAGTCAGTAGCTTCAAAGTATATTTGTTCGGGATATTCTTTACCATAATTGTGGTTCGACCATCCATCTCCACACACTCGTATACAATGTCAAACGGCCGACGGACAGGAAATGCTTCATAATAGCTAGGGGGGATTCGATTTTATTCCAGGTTAGTGAAGTGGGTCTAAAGGGGATAGCAGTTATATGTGGGGAAAACAGCGATACTGGCCTTGGATGAACTAAAGCCACTCGCCTCTTCGGTGCTCACAAAGGATTTTTCTGTCTCTTCGATTAAGGACAGTCGAGAATGGTTGTTACTATTACTCAGCCAAACTCTCGACACCTAACCCGAAAACACTCCTATTTCGTTCTCCGACCTGCAGTCTTCTTGCCTCTTCTAATTGTCTTCATCTTCCTCTTTCCACTAGGATGCGATTCCTTCCTTTTAGATTTTATGGAGAACTTAATTCATCATGAGTTTCAAATCTGGAGAGTTGCTGGTATTCAATTTTCGCTATTCCCTATTATTTTTTTTGTTCTTTGATCTGCTAATTTCAGGAGACAGTGCCTACTTGTATACAGTTTTATTTTTCGTAGCTTGCCGACATTCCTTCGACAATTGTTGGCTGTTGAGTTGGGAGACTGACTGGATAGTGACTAAGGTGTTACTGAACAACAATTCTTGGCTTTCCAATGACAGTAGATTTGAATTAGATTTATTTCTATTTCCTATTTTCTTATAGCTCCGAGGTACCGAGCTCTCTAGAGTCTTGAAGGTAGCTTCGAGGATGGACTTTGGTGGCTTTACGTCTCGATGTATTTCTAAATAAGGGGAATTACCAGTTTTCTTTGGCTTATAAGTCATTATCTAATAGTGCTTATTATTTAAAGTTATATATAGATAATAATAATATATATATATTCTGATTTTTGTATTAGTATTTTCGAAAATATGTTTTTTTCAGTATTTGAGTGTCTCTCTCTCAATTGTTTTATTTTTTAAAGTGGACATGATTTGCACATTTTTTCCAAAATATTATTCGATTTGAATTATATATTGATGGTGTTAATCTTTTTGAGGGTTGACTCAAATTAGGAATCATCTCATCAAACAGAATGATGGTTTTAATAAATAATAAATTAAGATTTTGAAGAAGATTGATAAATAATAGTTCATTTAAATATAATAAAATGTTTGTAGTGAATACTGTAATAATACATTAGTAGATAATATTTAATGACTAATTTGAATAGTTAAATTTCTCACTGTTTTTTTTAAATACAATATTAAATATAGTTATGGACTTAGATCCATTTATTTAAAATATTGCATTTTTAAAGGCATAACAGCCAATTTTAAATAACTCACAAACATACAAACGCATACACAAAAATATTGATAAATGAATATCTTTGAATTTTCCTTCAATAAGCCTTCGCTCAAGAATACGATCTGCAGCAATTTCCACAAACCCAGACCCAAATCGAAGTCCACCATCAAACTCGACAAGTCTAACGAAATCGCATTGAAATTCAAAATTCATGACTACATAAGAGAGAAGAACAACTCTCTCCGCCTTAAGCACAGCCACGAGACCAAGCACAGTTCTCCGAGTCGCTATTCAACCAGCAGAAATATAGTAAATAGCCAACGAAGTTTAGCAGAGCCCAAAAGGAGGTTCGCAATTTATTCATAAAGATAAACACTATGCAGCCAGGACAATACCATCAACTCTTAGCAATATATCTCTGTAAAGTCTACTATGCCTCTACAGAAATATCCCACAACTGGTATTTAAAATCAATCTATCAATAAACGCCGTCCTGCAGCAGAGAACGTATATTAAACAAAGACTGTAAAGCAACAGATAATCTAGAAGATCCAAATGCCTGCACGATTGGATCCAAAGTTTTACCAGTAATAATCGAGGAGGACCCGGGAGTCTTGGGCGGTTTCAGAAAATAATAATAATAAATCTGGCAACATCGATTCAAATTTTATGAGGAATGAGTGTGAACAGCCTCGGGCCCCTACAAAGCAAATATTTATCCGTAAAATGGTAACAAAAAAAAAATAAAAACCATATTAATTTTGTTTACTCTTTAATTCAGCATACTATTATGATTTCAGAACCCTTACTGGCAAAAGATCATCAACCAAGAAGCACGGAATTCGAAGTATCTCGTTTTAAGATGAATTCTATGAATCTAAATATTGTTATTTTTGTTACTTCCTAAATGAGTTATTTCCTAGTATCTGTCTGTTTAATATTGTGGTTGTATAAATAAGGATGAGACACCAATACTGTATATAATATATTAATATTTATTATTATTTTTTAGTTAATTTCTTACTGGATTTTATATATAGATATGTGCTGATATTATTTTTACATTTTTCCATAGAGATACATTAATTAGTACATTATAATAGTTTCAAGATATTATTATAGTTTTTTTAATGATATTTATTTATAGATTAAGTTTTTTTTAATGTTTTTTTAAGTAAAAATAATTTTATTTCACTAAATATTTGCACGGTTTTATTTTTTATTTCACTTATTTATTAACATCGACAAAACAAAACTCTGATGAGCACAACAACTACAACATAAATCCACGAACTGGCATCCAAAATTCGTGTCAAGGATTGCATTCAAGTCACCATCAACGCTGAAGTAAACATATCTATCGAAATCTTTCCTTCAATTTTTTTTATAATCCTTCATTATATTTATATTATTAATAATAATTGTTTTTAATTTCATTCAGTTCCTCCAAGCCAACTTTGACCTGATTAAATAATGCCTCAATAAGGTATCGTCGCTCAAAGCCGACATAACTGCCAACTCCAAGTTTAGCACTGAGATTTTCGAGAGATTAAACTACATCCAGAAAGATATCAGTGACCACAAAACTCGCACAGACACTATCGAGAAAAATGTGGCAATCCTCGAGAGGAAAGACTATCTCGACGACATCCACAAAAGCATCCATGACCTCGAAGTGAGAACTGAAATCTCGATGAAGAACCAGGAAAAGCAAGGCTTCGATGATATGGTGAAAAGACTGGAGTCTTTGGACAAATTTGTGACAAATCATGTGTTCAAAGATTACCAGGTCCAAGCTAAAAACGAGTTAGGAGAACTAGGAAAGATGAAGGGGGAACTGGACCGATACGTTGAGCAAAACGTGTTCAAATCCTTTACCGATGAGACGAAGTCTGACATCTCGAACATCGATCGAGGACTGAATTTAGTTAACCTCGTGCAGAAGGATATCATCACTCGGGTGGATAAGGTCGACGAAAAGGCAGAGAAAACCAGTAAATAGGTTTCCCAAAACAGTGGGATGCTCAAGGAAATTAACTGGATCGAGATTGAAGCCAAAATGAGGAAGCAACAGACTGATATTTCAGAGACTGTGAAGGAGATGACAAAGAAGTTGAAGAAGATCGTATCCACGCAGGAGCTCAAAGGACTGGAGAGTTGCATCGTCGAAAAGGTCGACGAATATCTCGGTGGACTTGCGAAAAAGACAGCAGATAAGGACGAGACAAAAAAAGCTCTTATCTTCCTCTAAAGCAGGGTATAGACTTAAAGAGTTCTTCAATATTTATTACTCTTATTTTTTATTAATGTTATAGATTAATTCGCTGACTGGAGCCGGTGGAGCACCAATGAATGAACAAGACGCCCTCTTCGCCACTAAGCAGTGGGCATGCGCAGCTTGTTCGACATCTCTTGGAAAATTCTAAGGAAAACTCAACAAGTACAAGCCCTGGTCAGTCTTTCCATGTCGCGAACTTTCCCCAGAAAAGAGTGGTGGATATGGATATCTTTCCTATATCGATAAGCTCTCCGTGAGAAAAGGAATATCTGTGGATGATTCAGGTCTAGACAGGCTCAATAATACAGGGATCTCTTTCAAAAGAGAAGAAGCGTCAACAAGCAGGGAGAAGAGAATGGGAAGTACCAGAGCCACGAACTTCATGAGTGTGTACGGAGAGAAAAGCGAATAGTACCCGAGACTTAAAAATGAGTACTTTAAATAACCTGAAGAACAATCCAAAATAGCGCTCGATATTCCTAGCAACAATAGAGAGGATGAAAAAGCCCTGAATAGTGCTAGAAGAACGCAACGATCCTTCAGGGTGAAGGAGAAGAAGGCTTAAAATCCCGAAGCAGTGAAGAAGGAATAAGCCAAAAAAGATGAAAACAAACCTGTTTGAAGTTAATTTATGGGAGAAATTGATTGATTGAAATTGTAAAAAAAACTATTCTTCATAAACATAGGAGATTTATTACAGCTATTCAATAATATCTTTTTATTATTATTCTATTGTTGATTTGTTCATTTCTAAAACAAACATAAGATAAATTTATGAGGATATGCCTAATTTATTGCAATCAAAAGGATTATAGATATTTAATATATATTTTTTTTAATATT
>JAHDVE020008393.1:0-79864 GCA_022606495.2 Halesus radiatus | reverse complement strand
ACTTAACGTTTTTTATGCACTTCAAAAAATATATGTAATTTTTTAAGATAATTTCTATTCAGACGCCTAGTTGAAAAAGTAATTATTTGAATTTCCCTCAAAAGAAAAAAATAGCTTAGTATGCTCCGATAAATATATATATATATATAACTCAATGTCCCCGAAGGTGGATGCAGAGAGGATATGCGGTCGTAGGCGTGACAAAAGTCTTTTTAGTAAGGTCGTACATCCTCTGTACTTACTCTTAGGGGACATTTAGTTATATTATGTAATAATAATAATAGTTCTTTATTCCAGAAGGTATGCAGAGGTAGTGCAATGTAATACGTTCCATGAGTGATAATAATACAAACAAATAAATAACAATAGGTAGGTAAAATAAGAGGAAGAAAAATAGAAAAGAAAAATATAGAAAAACGATTACTCAGTAAAATATGCAAAATAAGTTCATTCACTATGAGAGAAAAAAAATAAACAAATTTATGGTGGATATTTGACGGTCTACCGTCTCCAAAGGGCCATCAAGGGAGACTCCATCCATGCAGTCGTAGCAGTAATGATGGCATTATTGGATCGGCGTACTCTGCACCATAGGCTTCCCATGCGGTGCCGGAGAAGTGTCCTGAAAGAGTGCACTCGTTCTTCCAGGAACATTTCTGTAGCGCTGCAGTACCTTGGTAGACGGAACAGTTGCAAGTATCCGATATAAGTAACCTATAGCGCACTTTTCCTAAGCCGACTGCATATATAAGTATGTCGTATTTTGTTATTCGGCCGTATATTCTCTTTGCATACTTACTTTGCAAATGATGACGTACAGCAGAAATAATCCTTTAGGGGATCAACTGTCCGAGGGATCAACTAGCAGAGGGATCAACTGTTCGGGGATCAACTGTCGGCGGGCCAACTGTCGGGGGCCAACTCTCGGGGGATCAACTATTCGGGGGATCAACTATTCGGGGGGTCAACTGTCGGCGGGCCAACTGTCGGGGGGGGCAACTGTCGGGGTTGAACTGTCGGGTCACCGTTCGTTATGCTGACATTTCATCTGTCGGAAAGGTACCAACAGAGAAATAGATCTTTTAGTAAAATTAGTTATCTCTATCAACCGTAAAATCTGCTTTACGCTTCAAAGAGAGTGTAAAAAAAACTCATTAATTTCGCTGAATTTTTTTAAATGTCTTCTAGATTGGTGGTGACCGGATAATTCAACACATTTATGATTCGGTACAATTTTTAAAACAGATATGTCATTAAAATTATGAAAAACAAATGAGAAAACCTAACCTAACCTAACTTAATATATATTTTATCTAAAAAATAATTTATTTTTCTTAATTTCATTTTTTTTTAATTTATTTTAGAAACAAACAGTACTTGTATAAAATGAGTGGTGTACTAATTACAAGGTTTTAGAAAATTATTACAAGGATCGGTACCAATCAGATGTCTCTGTTTAATATCTAGTAAATGGTTATATACTCGTACATTTTACCGGGCGGGGTTAGTACAATGCTAGGGAATGATACATGATAAAGATAAAAAGATAAAAAGATAAAAGAAAATGTGTATAGTGTATAGATATGTGTGTCTAATTAATGCTGTATTTGAACCGGATAAACTTAATCCATACACGTGTTGAATTAGGGAATCGTTGGAGAAAAATTGGTGAATATTGTGGCAAATAAAAATTGGGAAGGAAAGTAGGGAAAGGTTTATAAACAGAGTGAAGATATTTTCGATAGAAAACGTGCCTAATTTCCATTTTGGCGATACTGAGAGTATCGTGCACTCGATGCCGAATTGCAATTTTTATATTACACAATTTCATCGATTATTCACTCCTTCGACCATACCAAAAACGAAACACTTTCAAATTTCAATAGATTTTACTAGTAGCGTTTCATCCCATTCTGCTACACGAAACAACGTATTTATCTATCTCTTTCCAACTAGCGTCGTTACAACTACAACATCGCATAATAAGAACTCCATATTGAATTATTAATACAGTTTTATATTGGGGACATAGACTTGATGCGGTTTTATGGTGGCGGAGTTTCGATATCACGATTTTTTGTATGTTTGACATTCATCTCGTATAGTTTGGCCTAGTTCTAAGTCTGGAGATATTTTGTAAGTGGGGCTGAAAGTAGACTAATGTACGACAATATTAGAAGCGTAAAATGATAGCAAATACGAGTTTAAATGTTAAAAATTCGTATGCAAAGCAGTTTGTTATATAAGAAGCAGAAAATATGATATAATTTAAAATATGCAGAAAAGAGATTGTACGCAATTAATAAGGTGTTACGTACCTATCGTTTTTAACGTCGATTTAGATACAACTTGTTCTCGGGTCCATTTAACCGTTCTGCACTGAATGTACCTTTGTTTCTTCACTCGTTATATTTAATCTCCTCCTTGTTGGATCTGTTTGTAGATTTAGTATAAGGTCAGATACTTTGTTTAGGTATTTTATTAGATGTAAGATATAAATACGAACGAATTATGAACTAGGCGCGTAGTTAACTCTAGCAAAAGATTTATGAAGAAACGAGCTGAGGTACGTAGTTTACCCTAGCTATGATGGAAGAGGAATGAACCTGGGATATAGGTGACATGAGGTTTATAAAGGAACTTTCAAAGCGATGGGACAATTAGTTTTAAAATGTTGCGGGCATAGATACAGATATGATAATAAACATATTTCAAGGAATTACCAGGGGGCATTACAAATGATATTGGGTTTTTCCTAGGGAATAATTTATTAGGGTATTTATAAATTCTGATATGGTATACTTATTTTAATAGCTACTATAACAAAAGATGTCCGTTTGATAGATTTGCCTATCTTAACAAACTGATTGCAATATTTGGAGTAATGATTGCAATAATGCTGTCCTTGTTCTACCGGTATTTTAATGGAAGATGCTCTGAGGAACATGCGTCATTCATCCCTTCGGCACAGGTGCATAGTCGGTAAATACGCCAAACGCGCACCCAACATTTGCACACGGTTGACATTTATCGCATAAAAACGGGTCGCTTTAACGAATCGTTCTTGTTTTCAAAAACTTGTCTACGGAATGATCTGCCGGCCTCTGTGTTTTCTCCCTCCTACAACATGGGTCTCTTCAAGACCCGAGTTCACTCTTTCCTATCCTCTAAAATACCCTCCACACAGCATCCCCAAAGATGATATAAGCCTTTAGGGAAATTATTTCCCTCAGAGCCTCCTGTGAGCCTACTGTAAAAAAAAAGAAAAGAAAAAAATATATAAAAAATTATCTCATAAAAACACCCTGTTGTTGGTACCATTGCATTCGGAACATCTGACGTCTGTTTGCTGGGAATTTAGTTCAGTAATGTATATTACATACTGCGTAAATCATATTGAACTGTTAAAGATGCGCTGCTTTCTCTCTTGGGTACCTACTTTAGATGTGTTGACATTTTATGTTAGAATCCACTTCCATTTTAAAGGTTGAGAAAGAATTGTGCTATCGCTACAGCACCCTTGAGGTGATTTTTCACAAAAACGGCGCTATAAAAATTATCCGATTATTATTATTTTCTAATCATTATTACTATTATTGTAACAAATTAATGAAAAATATAAATAAATGTTGTTAGTTTGTTCAATCCTCTAACTAGCTGGAAATTCATCTTTGCACAAGCTAAATCTACCGCTTATGATGATGGCAGTAGGAGAAATTCAAAGATTTTTAGATTATTCGAGACTTTTTTTAAATAAATAAATGTTATTATTAATTGATAAACTTAAGTTCTTAAAAACTTAAGACAAGATTTTTGTGCATAGCGCAAAGGGTAACAATTATTATTTTTATATAATAATTATTAATCTAAAACTCATCCAAATTGAAACTCCGAGCAAGATAAGCTGGCACTTATGTCTGGTTTGACAGCAGCTACGTCGGCTTATCGCAAACCCGCCAAGTTAATCAATATATACTAGTGTTCCATTTTAATAATTACTGTTTTTATTATATTTTCACCTGTAAACAACCAACTTTATTAATATTGATTAACTTGGCGGGTTTGCGATAAGCCGACGTAGCTCAACGGTAGAGCATCTAACCGGACATTAGAAGGGTGCGGGTTCGAGTCCTGCCGGCGACATTTATCTTTGCTCGGAAGGTTTTTTCAATTTGGATGAGTGTTTTAGATTAATAATTATTGTTTATAAAAATAATAATTGTTACCCTTTGCGCTATGCACAAAAATCTTGTCTTAAGTTTTTAAGAACTTAAGTTTATCAATTAATAAAAATATTTGACAAGTCAAAGCAATTTTCACCAATAAAATGTAGACATAATTTGTCTCGACGCCATCTATTTGAGGGATTTAGCCGTTACAAGCCTCTCTCATACTAATAAAGTTGGTTGTTTACAGGTGAAAATATAATAAAACAGTAATTATTAAAATGGAACACTAGTATATATTGATTAACTTGGCGGGTTTGCGATAAGCCGACGTAGCTCAACGGTAGAGCATCTAACCGGACATTAGAAGGGTGCGGGTTCGAGTCCTGCCGGCGACATTTATCTTTGCTCGGAAGGTTTTTTTCAATTTGGATGAGTGTTTTAGATTAATAATTATTGTTTATAAAAATAATAAATAAATGTTAAATCAAATCTCACCGTAATACGAAAGGAAATAGAACGACTTGTATGAGTCCGTCTCAATTGGTTCCAGAAAGGGAACAAATCGACTCTACTGCTATCGATGTGCGGTGTTCCGGTGTACTAAAGAAAACAAAAAGACTTTAGGGGAAGTTACATAAAGTAAATTAATTTATCAGAATAGACAGAACAGAAAGAGAGCTTTATGACGAAAAAATTATTGTTAAAAATACTTTTTATACTAATCTTTTTTCGCTGATTTTCCATGTATTTTATGTACTGTTTTCGTTTTTTTTTAAATTTATATTCTTTGTATTTTTTGTACCTTTTTGCAATTATATGTACCTATCTTAAATTTAAAATATATGCTGTTTGATTGTGCGACATTAAAAAAGGAACATGTTTAAAAAAAAAACATAGTTACAATTTCCCAACCTTCCCCTCCTCACAGCCTTCCCCTCCCACACTCTTCAGCCTCACATTAAACCCCAAATGGGAATGCCAGAGTCCCACTGGCTCTGGATATTTGGTACTAAGTATCGTGCAGTAAAAAATGAATTTAGAGACTGCAGATCCATAGCCGACAGAACCAAAAAAAAACACAGCAAAAAATCGTGCACTCGTACCGGTTATACTTTTATCAACAAAAAACCATAAGTAATGGGTACTTAGGAGATGATTAATTGGTTTTTGGCGATCTACTCCACATAAAAAATAAGGTCGTTAACTTAACAACTGAAGTAAAGGCCGATTCACACCGTCTGTCACCGGTGTACCGCGTTACCCACATTCAGAGCAACAAGAGCCAAGAGTTGATATTATTTTTCGGAAGGCTGTATCCGATCCACTACCGGTTAACTGTTGCAGACATACAACATAATAATTGTGTTTAAATACTGCGGTGGATTGGCCATTAAGTAACCTGGCTCTCTTTGTTTGTGTTTAAGATTTAAATATTTTGGGTTCATAAAAGCAGGGCCGGATCTAATATATGTGTAGATGGGACGTAACCAGGGGCGCTATTCCCGTTCTTTTTAAGTGGAACGGATGCGCTGCCTGTTTCATACATAACTTAATTTTGGTTTTGAGGTTGGTTTAATTAAAGGTTTAGTAAATATCTAGTACGGATTAGAAGTATTTTATTTATTTTTGTTTTAAATTAGTAAGTACATGCCATGAAAAAAAAAAAACAATTTTCATAATTTTAGAGGCTTAGAATTTTTTTTGCGGGTTTATTTATTTAAAAAAATATATATTTGATATTAGATTTTGAGATTAGATTTAGATTTAGAGGGCCCTATGGATCAATCCCACCGGCCACCATCCTCCCCCGCCGCTCCACACTTTTAACAGTATTCTGTGTTATTTATCCTATAAAATATGGATAATAATTCTTTGTCTTAGCTTAAATACATTCTTGAATATAATGGAAACAATCATTCTGTATTAGCGTCTTGCAATATATCGTAAGGAATAAATACAGTTAGCTTCTTTTTTCAGTTTAACATTAAATTTAGTTTTGATAATTTAACTGCATCTCTTTATATGGTCTATAAATAATGTGTAATGATAGCCTATCCTAAAAGAGAAAATAAATGTTAAAAAAAAAAAATAATAATAATAATAAATTCGTAGAAAAGACGTAATATAAGAATAATATAAGAATAGGAAGTGATATTTGTACAGCGCCCCTGAGGTGATTTCTCACAAAAGCGGCGCTATAGAAATGGTCCGTTTATTATTATTATATAAATATGATTATGTAAATAAAAATACAAAAACAAAACATTTTTAAAAGAAGTTTTTTTCGGGTCGATATTTTAAATTATGTACGGCAAATTTGTGTTCTAACGTAAATTTGTCGTTTTTAATTTAATTTAAAGTCCACCATAATGCTTATTTTAATTTTTTTCTTTTTAATTTTATAATTCATTGTATTTTCAAAGTAAATGGGGTAAAACTTTTTTAGTTCTCGGTTTAGGTGAGTATTTTGACCTCAAATCCAAAATTAAGTTTTGTATGAAACAGGCCACGCAGCCGTTCCTCTTAAGGAAGATTCCGTTTTTCCTTAGGGTTAAAGACTTCCTGATTAACTGCGGAATTTCGGTGAGACATGGCAAAAAGATCCTAAATAGATTGACAAGAGATTATTTGATAACAATTGTTGAAATATCTCCTTGTGACACAAGGGTTTGAAACTAAACTTTAGAAAATAATTACATTATATCATAATGCATTATAAATTCTACGTAAATTATATATAATAAAAGCTATATATTCACAATCGGCGTTAGCTGATCTATATGAATACATATTTTTAAAGCCGTAATATTTTTCAGTGGAGTTCCCTATTCTGCACTGTTTGAAGTCCTGCCCTGCACATAGAAAACTTCTCAGTCACAACAACGGACCATTAATCCGATTTATCTTTGGAACTAGAATTCTCGCTTCATAAAACTAATTACAGATAAAATCTAGCATGTAATCCCAATGGAATAATGGTAATGAGAGTAGCTCATCATTATTAGCGCTGATTGAGCCACTGTTGGATGAAGACCTCCTCAAGATTGTCGATTCCAACTTACTGATGTAACGTGTTTGCAGAGAACGAATATTTTGAAAAACAGAAACGTTTAACTTATCGCTTTCGCTGTTTATCCTCCAATAAAACTTGTTGCATCATTTCCTAAAGCCTGTCTCTGATCTTCTCATACGAATAATGCAAATCTTTCTCAATTACCTTCTCTAAGAAATAATGTCCATTAAAAAAAGATGGAAATAAATGTTGAAATAAATAATATTTCATAGCTAACCCGTAATGCCTAAAATCGGGCAATTTTCTTTCATATGTATCTAGAGAGAATAGAATGCCAAACTTCTTAGTCATCCGTGCTTTATTTGCAATCATTCGTTTTACGTTTGTTTTTTTTTTTAACATTAACTTCACACAGGAGGCCCTGGGGAAAATTATTTCCCTCATACCCTATGTCTTCTTTGGGGATGTGTTTGGGGAATGTTTTAATGATAGGAAGGAGAGGTAGTTCTGGAAAGGGTGGGTAGAAATCTGGGACTCAGTGTGACCAGTAGTGACGGACGTATGAATCCATCCCTCCCACTGCTGTGCAAGGCGATGGGTTCAGAGAGTCCAGCTGGAAAGGTCAATGGGTTTCCTTATATCGACCTCTCCCGCCACGCAGCTGATGGGCAGACACATCCGTCGCCAAGACAAACTTCACCCCCATAAAGCCGGGCACCCCTGCTAAGTCACCAAACGAAGCGAACCACCAAGATGCGTAGGTACAGTGTGAGTTCTTTTTCCACTCACTTGCGTGTGTTATTTTCTCATGCTACTCCTTTCTCCACCCATCCGCTCTACATGTACAAACCTAATCGTGCCTTTCCTAATCTTGTTTAATACGATTACTTCGGCTTTGCATTATTTTAGAATCTACTCTTTCATAATATAGACTATGGACAACACACACCATTAAAATAAAAATCGCTCGAGTAAGTGTGTAATTTGCTGTAAGTTGTCAGGGTTCATCAGACCCAAAATAAACCATACAACGCCCAGACCTGGCAGCGCTAAAACTGGTCTAATTTAAATGCATCGGGAATTGAACCCGCTGCCCCCAACTTAGTCTAATCCGTTGATCACAACGCTATGAAAGTTTTACTAGAAAAATCACCTTGTAACGTCAAGGAATATACGCCTCATGCATGCCTACCACAATTAAACATTTTCGATTTTACTCCGTGAAGGAATTCAAATGGAAATCATTTATAATTATAAGATATATACGGACACGCGACGAGTAGTGAAAATGCATAAGAATTTCTGCAACGATTAAATAAAGCACGCGAAAATCAATTATGCACCTGGTCATACATACTCGGGTCTGGACAATATAGTATTGTGTGAGTGACAAACACCCGTCAGATTAAAGATTTATATAGTAAAACTCCCGCTTTACATTCAATTTAAAATAGGTTCGCTGTTTTTTAAAAAGTATTCCAAAATGAAATACTGTTTTTTGAAAAGTATTCCAAAATAAAATACTGATTTTTGAAAAGTATTCCAAAATGAAATACTGTTTTTTGAAAAGTATTCCAAAATGAAATACTGCTTTTTAAAAAGTATTCCAAAATGAAATACTGTTTTTTAAAAAGTATTCCAAAATGAAATACTATTTTTAAAAAAGTATTCCAAAATGAAATACTGTTTTTTAAAACAGATTTTTAAAGTTATGTAGAATACATTTTAACAAATTTAGTTTGTATAAATGTATTTATTTTATTTTATTTGTTGCATTAACCAGTGATGTTTCCGCAATTTCATTTTTTTTAAATTTTTTTATTCATGTATCTAGAAATCTTCACCAGGGGCACTGGCACGGTCAACTTAACAACATCGGATAGATAGGCTTAACAGACGACGATTTTATATCGATTTTCCCGTCATAGTTGCACCCGTTGGGCGTGTCGATATCCGCTTCAATATGATGGCAACACTGGCGGGTATTATATATATTATATGGATTGACATTCCTAAACGCCAAGCGTACATACGAATAAATTGGCAAAGTATTAAATACATTCACTTTATTATACATTGACAGTCCACGTGTACTTTTAGACACTAAAAAGGGAGTTAATTGATAAATGGATTGTTTAGCCATAACTCGTGATATTCTGAACAACTGTTTGAGTTCCGTTTCTCCAAGCTCGAACATATTCAATTGATCGCGTATATAACATCTTTCAATTTTACGAGCGTCGTTAATCTGTCTCTCTTCATTAATAAGTCAGTTTCCATAACGAACGACATTATTTAAAAAGTTGTGTATATTGACAGTTAACCGAACCTTATCTGTCACCCGCTAAATTAGGCCCACTTTTGAATATCAGCTGTCGGGATATTATGTATCAATTGTTAACCGTGCTTGTGCCTACTGCCTAACGCCGCCTAATTAAATTTTATTTTAGAAACAAACAGTACAGTATAAAATCAGTGGTGTACCAATTACAAAGTTTTGGAAAATTATTACATAGATCAATATCAATGATATCTCTCTATGTAATATCTAGTAAATGGTTTATATATTTACCGGGCAGGGTTAGTACAATGTTAGGGAATGATACATGGTTAAGATAAAAAGGTATATGAAAAAAGTGTATAGTGTATATGTGTCTGTGTATCTATGTGTCTAAATAGTGCTATGTACTGGAGGGTTGTGATTGCGCATTGATGTTAGGAGTAATATTTTTCTTACATGATGGTAGGGAATCATAAAATATGTCGAGATTTAGGTTGGAATAAAGATTATTAAATGTTTGGTGAACACGGGAAATTGGTAATTTCGTGCAACGTTTGTTTTGTTGTTTATTAACCATAGATGACGGATTTCATTGATGTCGTATTGATAAAGGGTTTTATCGATCGACCGTGCTAAGGCCCCGGCTGCAGCGGGGGCGAACTAAATGATTTAATTACGTAACTTCTAAGGTAAACAGAGTACAGTTTGATTTATTACCTATACCTAACAGATTCCTTGTGAGATTTGGGTAATTTGTATTTGAATGTAAGTTGAAGCTAACCACTGTTATTAGGTTATAACAGTTAAAAAAACATTATTCACTTGTGTGAAGATTACGGAAATAGTTGTAAATACGTAATATGCTTTTTATACTATCGGCTGCGAAATTCCCTTTCCATTGTGTTACGTATTTAAGTTTTTTTTTTTTTTTGATGGGTTTTTATGGGCTTTATCGAAACGGTGAGATATGAGTAGACTGAGAAGCTTTCTCTTCTACACAAAATAGCCTAGCCTAACGTACATTTCTCTGAAGACAAATATGCCGAAAAAACATTTGAATGAATTGATTTTTTTTTAAATGTGAAAATTTGTGTACTTTCTACTTAGAATTTAAACGTCGTTTTTTTCTTCTCATTTAATTTGCTGTATAAGGGGGAAAGGAGATTTTATATCAGAGAAATATTAATTTGAAATAATGATAAAAATATTTATTTTATATTTTTTTAAATTTTACTTTTTCTGACCGTCCTACGTACGTTTTATAAAATATTTTTAAATTATTGAATATCTTCAAAAAATACTTATAAGTTTCTTATTTAAATTGCCGAAAAGAAGTAAAACATTAATAAATAAAAACATGGTGTAGTTTCATTTTTTTATAAACACTACTTGCATTTTTTCATATCGATTACAAAACTTTGGTTAATGGAATAAAAAAATAAAAAAATTAAAAATTAAAAAAAAAAAAAAATTAAAAAAAAAAAATTGAAAAATTAAAAAAATGAAATAAAAAAAATATTATAAAAATTTTAAAAAAAGCGAGAAAGAATTGCCATTATCTTTTTCTCCACCTTTTTAAAATTAGTATCTTATTTTTAATATTTTGTAAAATATAAGTAGGACGGTCAGAAAAAGTCATATTTCTGATTTGATTTTGATAAATCAGAGTAAGCAAATAAATAAAAAAATTACACTCAATATTTTTTTTGTTTTAAAAACATTATCCCTTAGTTCTACTAGCTCCAGGCAGTTGAGACTCTTGTGCAATATCACATTTAAACAAAAAAATTAAAACTTTAATTTATGCACTCGAATAAGATTCGAACCATTCTTATATAATAAATGGTCAAAATGACAAATACGTGACTAACCTAACCTAACTTTTTGTACGTATTTTGAATCGATCGCACAACCTCCGGAACCTGAGTCATCACTTTTATCGCTACTCCATGGCACTTTTTCAACGGACAGTACCAACTTCCGCCTTTGCCATTACGTAAGAATAATATTTTGAAGCGATGGTCATGTTTGAATTTATAATTACGAAATTAACAGTAAACTTGAGTGTGGAACTGACCGTGAAGCGAAACTGCGCATAATATCAGTCACGGTGCTTCCTTGCCGCACATGTGGGATGCAGTGGTACAAGTCTCGGTTCTCTGCAGTCGTACCAACTCATTTCCCAGACAGCAAGTACTGTTTTAAAACACTTCTAATGAGATTTTGTCAAATTAGGAACCGAAACACTGACGTCAGAATGCATATACTTGCATTTACGTACCATTTCGACGGCTGGAGGCAAAGGTCATGTGACACTCATTTTGGCACCAGCCTAGTTTACTGCCGTCCATGGACATTTGAAGTTAAATGAAATTTTTGTAAACAAGCCCAACTTTTTTGCTTATTTGCTGTTTTACTTAAATTGGTGGCACGCCTAGCTCGCCCCTCTTATTTTGGTTTCTTCCCCTTGCGTTTCAGAGCATCGCTATGTATTATTTGCTCTATGGAACCGTAAGTTATTTATTTTTACGTGAATATCGTACAAGAGTCCTAATGCGTAGGTTACACGTAGCCAGTATCAAGGACAGTGAATACATGTAACTAAATCACTGTCCTTAGAAAAGCAATAAGTTTCTTCCACATCTACAATTAAGTGAGCTAATTATTTAGTAAACTATTGTGTTTGTAATAAAACTTGATTGTGTACGTGTCCAAAAAGCGCAACAATAGCCCCTACCTAACTACAAGAATGCGCGCGCAGGGTACTTTACCGAAAAATTTAAGTATTTTAATCGACGCAATTAAATTGCTACTTAAGAGGATCCACTTCCTAAAATTCTAACGAAATCACGCACTCCTTATACATGTGCACTCCACCTGCCGGTGGCGGTACTGCTGAAATTCCCGTTTAACACAGGCCGCATGTTGCGATTTACGCAAAAAAAACATCACCAAAAAACATGTTTTATTTTATTTTGTAAAGCTCAGGTATAAATATGTCAATAGTTTTCCATCACATTCTAAAAAATTCCACAATGAACAAAATGACAATATCGGAAAAAGGATTCGTAAGTAGGAAATTTTGCACTTTAAACCTTTTTTTTTTGGGTGTGACACTTTATTTTTTTCTAGGCTTATAAAAAGACTCACCAAAACAATGCCTTGCTAAGCCAAAGGCAAAGGTGTGTTCTACCTGCAGTATTTAATTAAATCATTTATGATATTTCTAAGCCATCAAATTTTCAAACCAAAAACACACGATTTTGCATTACTTCGCATTGCATCGCCTTAACGATTACTTACTACTTAACGCTTAATGCACTCTTCAGACGCGAACAGTGATTTAAAATTACCTAAAAACTTTTTGCTTTACTGCGGTACCGGTTCTCTCGGATGACAGCTGTCATTCAGCGAATGGCGTTTTTTAAACATATCGACATTTACGTGATTTTAACAAAAGAAAAACTCAATATTTAAAGTTTTAACTTTATAAACATTATAATCGAGTTATTTGTTGCATAATTTGTGAACATTTGTCAACATTTACACAACCAACTATCAGTTCCATTCATTAACCAATAGGATGCATGATCTGGTCAACAGGTTTGGAGGTATTGTTGATATATTTGCTGACTCCATTTATACAGTAAAGCGTCATCCATACCGACACTTTGATGATACGGAAGCGAACCTTCCTTCATCAGGATACACAGTATACTGAGAAATAATTACAAAAATACACAAATAATAAACATTCAAAAATAATAACGTAAGAATAGACAAATTTCAAACATAAACAAAAATTAACGATAAGAGATGAAAGAATGTAAGTAATTAATTAAAAATGTTGAATAAATTGTTATAAATTGTTAAATAATAAAATTAAGTCAAGTGTGTGGTGCGTTAATAATAATAATAATTGGATTACTTCTATAGCGCCGTTTTCGTGGGAATATCACCTCAAGGGCGCCACACAATTAATTAAATAACATATACAACCAATACCTTACAGCTAAACTTTATTACTAATGGCTTATAAGTAAGACTAATGGCTAGGGACTAACTACTGAGACTTATAATTAGTGACTTATATCTATGGCTTATAGGTAGTCACTTACCAACTAAAAGTTAAAGCTAGTGACAATTTAAAATTAAGTAGGCATAACTAGAATAAAAACCTAACACATATATAAACCTAGTACCTATTGGAAACTAATACATATCTATGACCAAGTTCATATTTTGTATACAATACTGCAAAATGACGTACAACTATGGCTTAAAACTCTGAGTCTTACAACTAACATACCTATTTATAATAATATAAATACCTGTATGATTATTGCTCGTGCTGTCAGTGGTAAAGTGTTGTGTGTTGTGGCGCTATATCCGCTCTGCTTACCCCCAACTGACCGCCTAACCGCCGACAGCCGAGGAGACCAGTATAGATAGGCACGTACAGCATAATACGTGTATCATTTTATAACCATGGTGTAACATACATATTGCTGCGTCAGAAATGCATTTTGTACGGGGGTGACCATGTAACAACATCTTGTAATAGTATACCATGGTTTAATACGCATAGCGACTGGCAATTGTGGAAAATTTAAGAGGAACGGCTGCGCCGCCTGTTTCATAAAAAACTTAATTTTGGATTTGGGGCCAAAATACTCACCCAAACGGAATGATCTTTTTTTAATTAAAGTTATAATAAATATCTAGTACGGATTAGAAGTATTTTATTTTATTGTATATACCACTTTACTAAAGTAACTTTATACCACTTTACTAATTTTCAATTATATAATTAATAATGATGCCATAAAGTTATCAATCATTTGAAGAAATTATAGAAGTATTTTATTTATTTGTGTTAAATTATGAAATGTAGGCCATTAAAGATTTTTTTCATGATTTTAGAGCCAACTTCGGAAATTATTTGCGATATTTTTTTGTCATATTTGCTATGTAAACATGATTATATAAAACATATATATATTTTTTACATTAATAAAAAAACATTTTCGGGTCGATGTTTTAAATTATGTTCCGCAAATTTGTGTTCCAACCTAAATTTGTCATTTTAAATTTAAATTTAAGTCCATCATATTGCTGATTTTAACACTGTTTAATTTTTAATTTTATAATTCATTATATTTTCATAGTAGAAGGGGTAATTTTTTTTTAATCACAATTAAACCCCCAAATAACTGCCAAAGTTGTCCCTAAAATCGTGAAAAATTAATTTCTTTAATGGCCTATATTTCATAATTTAAAACATAAATAAATAAAATACTTCTAACCCGTACTAGATATTTGCTATACATTTTGATTGAAAAAAATCATTCGGTTTGGGTGAGAATTTTGACCTTAAATCCATAATTAAGTTTTGTATGAAGCAGGCCGCGCTGCCGTTCTTCTTAAATCACGGAACTGATATGAACAATTTTTATTTAATTACAATGGTTTAAATGAATAAAACAGTTTGTTTTCAAGATTTTGGGAAACATAAGTATTTCCAAAAGTTTAAAACACTAAAAATTTGATTTTCTGTTGGCTTTTTTCTATAATAATTGAAATAGTTCAGCTGTGCGAACTTAATTTTATAAATATCTCAAAGGGAGTGATGTCACTCCTGTGAGGAATTTGTATAAAAAATAGGGCTATGCGAAGCTACAAAATAATGGTTAATACCTTTAAAAATTTTGTCGAAAACGCGCCCTTGAGGTGATTTTCCCACAAAAACGGCGCTATAAAAGTAATCCAATTATTATTATTATTATTATTATTAATTCAACAATCGAAAACAATAATGTAAAAATAAAAACATTTTCTTGTTTATTAATAAAACAAACGCTTTGTTTTGAACCATAATTTATTTAAAATTCATCACCAACCAGTTTTGCTTATCCCAAACAAAAATACACAGATCATTGGAGAGACATACAAAATATAATAAGAGAGGGACGAAATATAAAACGAAAGAATGGTATAGTGAAACAGAGACATGTTTACATGTAATAGAATGGGACAACATATGAAAAAGAAAAGACAGAACGTCAAAGAAGGGAGGGATTAAGAAGTAGTGAGAAATTTTGAGTTAACGAGGAATATATCTAAATCAGACCATAGTTTGACGAAGTTTGGATTAAGCGAAACCGGTTGGTGGTGAAATTAAAATAAAGTATGTTTTATTCATTAAATATGTCAAACTACAATGTAATTGTTTTCTACAAAGGAAAATTATTGTTTGTTTTGATAATACTCGTATGTGCCGGACCTGAAATAAAGCCTGCAACGTTTTTATGATCATGATTTTCTGAAAAGACAACTTTTAACAATATTCTCAGTTTCTATCTTAAATTGAAATACACTAGTACACTAATTTTTTTTTCTTTCTAATGATGTCCGCATTTTTCGCAAAGTCTGCCCACCCCTCCTGCACACATTACGCGCTGCTTACCTACTCCTCATGAATGCACTCTTGCTGGCTGGCTGAATGCATGTAGGTACTACTGCAATGCAGATAGAACCGGTCCCAAGCTAGAACCCTGGGGCACGCCGCAAAGGGCTAGGTTATGGACTGTACACTGTATAGCCACTTGGACCACTCGGCCAACTAGAAGTGTTGCTTGCACCTGCAGGTGGGATGGGCAGGTCCTGTGAGAGCTTTTATGTGCATTAGCATGTAACTCGATAGTACTTAATGCTGTGTATGTAACTTCTATTTATCGATTTATAAACTGTGGAGGAAAACGGAATTGATAAATGTTTCTGTGAAGTTTGTCATTTGATGAGTAGTCTGAGTGGCCCGTCCAAAGCTGGGAATACTTTGGTATAAGAATTGTGGTGGTCGTAAAAGCGGTGCGGAACGCCGCCCACTCATTGTATTATTGACCATTTGTAGTTGACTACATGAAGTGTACGCGGCCTTGCTCGGGATTTTTTCTTTTAAATAAATTTATGAAGTTTTGAATTCTTGAAAGTAATGCCTTGTAACGTCTATTACTATCATTTGAAAAATTTATTTCATCCCCTACATTTTTTTTTTCAAAATATATCTAAAGAATAAAGTTATTGAGTAGGTGCCTACTTGTGTTTTCCATTTTGAAAATATTCTACCTAAACAAACCTTATTTTTTTTAATATGTAATCTGTGGATAACCAGAGTGGTATGTCTATGGACTAACCTCAATACAACATGACGGGTTCAATGTTTTGAATTCAAAATTTTAAACGTTGTTGCAGTTTAGTTTAGCAGTTTTACATATTGGATTCAATTCATACTTCAAAATACAAAAAAAAGTAGACAAATAGTACACAATAGTACAAAACTGAACCTGTACAAATCACAAGTGCACCCCACTATTGAATTTGATAGCCATCTCTGGTCTGGAGCTTCAAAATACCTGAAAACAACCCTTGACTCTGTGCAGAAAAAGGTGGTCCGTTTGATAGATTCGCTTAACTTAAACGGATAGCAATCTGTAGAGCACAGGAGTCAGGTAAGAATGCTGTCCCTGTTCTACCGGTATTTCAATGGAAGATTCTGTTAAGAACTAGCGTCATTGATCCCTTCGGCACCGATGCATAATCCGGAAACACGCCAAACGCGCGCCCAACATTCGTACACGGTTGAAATTTGTCACATGAGAACGGTTCAACATCCTGGCAGTGGAACGATTTGCCGGCCTCTGTGTTTCCTCTCTCCTACATGTTCGCCCCTTCTGCTCCTCAAAAGGACCCTCCACGTAGCATCCTCAAAGATGACCATTTTTTGACCATTTTCCTGTCTTTTGACTTTATTATTATCACTTCTACACAGGTTACTTAGTCTTTCCAAGGAATTATCTATTTTTAATTTAATTTATTGTTTATTATAGCTCTCCATCGATGTTTTATAGTTATCATGGGGTGATTTTTCACAAAAACGACGCTATACAAATCATCCAATTATTATTATTATTATTAACACGTAGATTCAATTTAGTAACATCAGCTTTCTGTGGGATGTTAGTCACTCAGCAATGTGTACATCAAAATCCGGTAAAAACTCGTATTCCGCAGCCTGGAGCCAGTTCAGCTTTACAGTTCTATATAAGGTTGCCAAAGGAAAGTGGTTGATTCCTTGAAAAGCTGACATCATCGCGTGAACTACTATCAAATGTGTCTTGTATATTACAAACATAGTTATGAAATGGCGATCTTCGTAGAGCAACGACTACCTGATACCTCCTCGAATAAAATTCAATTTAATTATTTTTTTTAATAAATATTAACTGCTTTTTTTAAGTGTTGCCGGGTAATTATTATTACGCGAGTAGTATATTAACTTACATACTATTTGTTTTGTGTTTAATTCGCACAACTCCATTTATTGTTTTTTTAATTTAATTTAATAATGTTTTTATTTATTCCCCACTACTCAGTATGGTCACAAAACCTAAATAATATAACTATATGTAAACCAATAAGAAAACATTGCGTTTAATGCGAGGAAAACAGATTCCTAATGAAAGAACCTCACAGAATGGAGAATCCATTATCACAATTGGTTTCTCAGTAGATCGGTTTCACCGGTAATAAATCATTTTTGGCACCATAAAAATTGAAATTGGGTAGAGGTGAATAGAATCATTTAAATGAGTCACCTCAACGTGGCCTAACAACAGTTTTAAAATGGCCTTGTACGCCGAAACAGTTGTCACAATAATAATGGCATTATAAAAAAATATATTTTAAAAAATAAGCCACTTACAGACGATCTATTAATATTATTTCCATATACTATTTTTCCATTATTATTATTAATGCTTTTATGAATTTCTTAGTAAATTGACGGTTTTTTTAATGTATGTTTTAAACTGTAAAGTTTCCCTGCTTAAGGTTCATGATGTAATATTGTTTAAATTTTACTAAAGCCATTAAGATGGATTAGTATTACCAGATTAATTTATAAAGCAGGTATTTTTTTCCGCTGCGTAATTATACTACCTTACATTATACTATATAATTGAACTCGGCTGGCACATGTCTAGAAGTGGCGACCGAACCATATTATTTTGTTTATTTATTTAATTAGCTGTTGAAAATATATAATTAATACAATCTTATAATTTGTATAGCGCCGTTTTTGCGAAAAATTACCCCAGGGGCGCTGTACAAATATTACTTAATCAATCTTAAACCAAATGTACGTTACACGCAGCCAGTGGTAAACACAGTGATTAGTCATTGTTTTCTTCGGCACCGGTGCACAGTCGGGAAACACGCCAAACGCGCGCCTAACATTTGCACAATATTGACATTTCTCACATGAAAACGGGTCGCTTCTACCACTCGTTCTTGTCTTCAACAGCTCGGCTGTGGACGGCCTCCTCCCTCCTACAACATAGGTCTCTGCAAGACCCAGGTTCACTCACCATGTGTGTATGTTTCAAAAAATTCAAAGGATTTTAGTCCATGTTTTGTTGGGTGTATTTTAGGCATATGTTGTTTGTTGTGGTTTCTTGTATTGTGTTGGTGTGCGTCGTGATTGTTATGAGTGTGGTGTCAGTATGTGCCGAGTGTTGAATTACACGCAAGATAGTATTTGTAATTTCACAGATGGGAATGGTGTTAAACGGAAGTATTTGTGAGTTTCTGTAGATGTCTTTGACGTGTGTCCCATGGGAAACTAAAAATATGTCGTAGGACTCTATTTTCTGGCTGCTAGCCCACGAAATAATTATTTGCATGATAATCTTTTATATTTATGCGGTAAATTGGCAAAATATACAAGGTTTCAAAAGACAGTAATCTTCGAAGTATACGTACTTGAATTTTAGATAAAAAATTCAAAATCTTTCAAACTGCACGTATTTTCACACATGTTTGGACGTATTTTATAAAGATTACAGTTTGGGGATTTTTGTATTTTGAAAGATTATACATTTCCGTAACTATTTGGTAATAGCCCCCCATAACTTAACAAATTCTCTTAAATTTCTCATTCAACTTCACTTGACCCAAATATTGTTTTCTCTTGTAATTGATTTTTTTGTGTTTTTATACACCGTTATTGGACGGTTAGTATTTATAATTTTTCTTTGTAATTTTTTTTAATGTTAATCGTTGTTTAAATTATAAATAAAATAAAATAAACTACCCATATAGAATTTACATGGAGATCATTTGTGGTATTGCTTGGGTTAGCAACCGGCAAAGTGATGTTTATGGTCATTTTTGATTGCTGGCCCTTAACGGTAACCTACTACTTATCAGTTAAGTCATTGTCCACACGCGGACGGCGACTTAAAATTAACTAAACTATTTATTTTGACAGGTATCGCTATCTTTGCTACTGGCCAGTGGCGTGTAGTCCATAAATCTATCAATAATATCAATCTGGTTTCAAAAATCATTAAATGTGTTACAGTTGTTTTTATTGTATATATGATTTTATGTTATTTATATAATAAAAGGTTTATGAATTCTGATCGATAATGAGTTTTTTCGAAGATTTTCCCAACTTAATCATCTTTACAATAAAAACAACTGTAACCCATATTAATGATTTTTGAAACCAGATTGATATATATAGTAATATTATGAATAAATTCAAAAATTCCAAATAAGTCACGTTTTATAATATAATGCTATAACAATACAGAAAAATATAATCTAAATAAAAACATGGTTTGTTACCGCCGACACCCAAAATTGTATATAAACCATAGATTGAGCATTAATTGTACCAGTCTGAAGATAGCCGTCACAGACTGAAACCGGTCACGGTCAAAAATAAAAGTGGAATAGATTTTAAAAAGTTTCTTTTATTTAAACATTAGAAGATAATAAAAAATACGACGAACTTTGATCAATTTTTTTTCTTTCCATGAATATGTTAAAAAAAACTTGTACCTACGCTTATTTATTCAGATGACTGCAAAATTTTGAAAAATATCAGAGTACAATAGCCATTTTCAAATAATCAATGCACAATTCATACCCGAAATTGAAAAATTATGCACAGCCAACCTATAATCATAGGGCAATGCACGCCACTGCTACTGGCTACGTGTAACCTACACATATATTTTTTTATTATTATTAAGTATAGTCTTAAGTATGTAAAATACCATTTTTCGATACCTCTGATAGAATCCCAATTCTGGGTTGGAGAAGTTAATCTGGAGAACCAGATGAGAAAAGGGCGATAGGAAGACTGAAGAGAAACAGGAGGATGCCACGGAAATTTAATAAGCCTACCTTTGTTCGTGGATATCCTTTAGCACTTAATTCACCTCACTGAAACTTCACGGTAATCCAGAATTGGCCAGATGCTCCGATCGCGGCGGTGTTTTTAACACATTTTGTTGCAAACCGACTAGCCATTTGAGATCGAACTGTCTTCGGTCCTTTCTTCTTCCAGTGACAATAGGTATCGGATCGGGAGGGGGGGGGTGAGTAGACGACAATTATGCATTTAAGATGCCAAAATATTCCAGTTATAAAAAAAATTGCAATAAAAAAATAAAAGTAGAAAAAGTTTACTAGTTCAGTAGTTCAATCGCTGGCATATTTCATATTGGAATTATTCTCTTCTCAAGCGTGAGAAGTTGACTAGGTTTTACAGTAAATCGATAAAATTATAATATGCGTACACAAGGGGCGTACCGACATAATGGCAATATGCCCCGGGGCTGGCCGGGCATTGCGGAAACAATATACTGTTTAGCATACGGTTTAAAGAAGAACCTGTCTTTAACTTTTTCCGAGAAGGCAATGCCTTACTTCGGATCAACGACAATAAAAGTATTTATGGAACATATAAAGTTATGTCCGAAGATAATGCAAGAATACAAGAGCTTCGGTAGCGTAAGCTAGCAGTCCACAATGGAGTGCCGATACCAACCCTGGTGTGTATGGCAGTGAGTCATGGAATTGGCAAAGGAAGCATGAAAGTAAACTGAATGCCGTAGAAATGAGATCTCTGAGGCGAATATGTAGTAAAACCATGTATGATCGTGTGAAAATGTTGAGATTCGTAAAGAATGCAAGGCTGGTGTAAGCGTAATGAACGAAGAAAGGAGTGTATGAAGAATATATGACGCGAATGTGAATGGAAGAAGAAGCCAAGGACGCCCGAGGAAGACATGGCACGATCAAGTGAATCAAATACTTGAGTCGGTCCATGTCAGAACTCGGAATAATAGAAGAGAATGCATGAATGTGAATGAAGCAAGAAGTGTATGCCAAGATCGAGTTATTTGGTGGTCCGTCCTCTCTGCCTACTCCTGCAGAGAAACGGCTTTTTTTATATGAATACCGCACAAGAGTCCCAACTGCTCCCAACCGTCTGGAGCCAGTGAGACTATTGCATTCCCAATTGGGGAATGTTGTGAGGCAGAAGGTATTGGGGAGGGGAAGGAGAAGGGGAGAGGAAGGTAGGGAAATACTTGGCTATTCAGATTTGGTCACCAAACACGGCTAAAAGCCATTTCAAGCAACGTTTCAATTCTGAATGGTGGTCTTTCACCAGGGCGATACTGAGAGTATCTTCCACTCTGGAACGTGCGCAAATACACTATAATTTTAAATGAATTAATTGTGAAACAACACAAATTAATTAAATAAAATTTACTTCGGGTTCGTAGTCGAGGGCCTTACCCCTCGACCATGGAGGCCATGGAGGCATGATGGTTAGTTAATTAGCTATGTAGCGTATGTCACCAGATGCACCATCATACTTGACTGATCTCTGCTTGAGGGGCAATCTTACTCGGAGGAAACTCACTCTCAGGTCGGCCAAGTCTGAAGCGTCGAACAGACTGGTTGAACCCTCTCGTACGAATGCTGCTAAATTTGGAGACAGAGCTTTCAATGTACTGGGCCCACTTTAATAGATAAACCTTCCATTTGGTTTGAGATTCGAAAACAATTTGGAAAAATTTAAGAAAAGTCTAAAAACATATCTATTTAAATGGGACTACAAACTTTAACAAGGTGTAAAGGGCCCTTTAGGTGATGTTATTCACTAAACGGTGCTATAGATAAATTAAACATAAGCATAATAATTGAAATTAAGAAAGGGATGCTTAGATGGTTTTGACATACAGACCATATGGAATGAATAAAGCGTAAGAATACATGACTGCAAATAGAAAGAAAATAAATTACTAAAAAGAAAGAAAATAAATTATTAAAAATTTCTTTGTATTCACCACTTTATTAATATATACATATCAACATGTTTTGAAAGCGATGCTTTCCTCATCAGGAATATATACCACCCGCACGCACCATAAATGTTAGAATTTTCTCTGCTTCAGTGAGAAATCACAGAAAATTAAAACAAGGTACGTTTAGTATAAGTTCCATTAAATTGTGTTTTACTTCTATGCCTCTCTCTTTGTAATGTAATGTCTAATGTCTGTAATGCAAAGCCTAATATGTAGTATTTATAAACTGGCCTAGATATTGCCCATTGTCTGATGACATGATAAACCTGGCTACTGCGGTAAATGATACACTCATAATCTCATGTTTAAGACAATGTATGCATATTATGATATTCAAATGTTCACATGGGAATACAGGCAGGGGCGTGCAGTCCGTATTACCACATAAGCACTACCTACCCTACCGTAAATACATAAATAATAAACAATATTAAATATAATTTCTTCAAAAGATTTGTATTCACTTTGAGGCGTCATTATTAATAAATTAATTAAAATTTACTTTGTATTAACCAATTTATTAATATATACATATCAACATGTTTCGAAAGCGATGCTTTCCTCATCAGGAATTTATGGAATACTAAAAAATTTGATTAAATTTATCTTAATTTTTTTAGAAACCTATAATCCTTTTGATATAAATAAAGGTTTAAAATTTTTACAATTTAACAAATTTGATCTTTTTAAAATAGGAAAAGACGTTAAAAGTGAATTAAATAGAATTAATAATAGCTATCTCTTGAATTTATTTTCTTATTAATATTAATAATAAAAGTAATTTCTTTATTTTTTAAATTTCTGATATAAATTTGTTATTCAATGTTTAATAATATTGATTAATTACTTACCTACTTTAATCATTTTTTGTTTATGTTTATAATTTGTCTATTTTTACATTATTGTGTTCTATGGTTATCATTTGTCTATACTTGATATTTTCCTTTTTTCATTCTATATATACCTGATGAGGAAATTGTCACAGTCGAAACATGTTGATATGTATATATTAATAAAGTGGTGAATACAATTAATTGATTTATAAATAATATTAAACATTATTAAAATATTACAAGAAATCAATAAGTACCTACTTTCTAAAATAAACGCGAGGGTCCAGTTATGAATCGCAGCGCCACACACGCGTGTGTAGAGCGCACTTGCGATGAACCTTCACAAAACTGCGCTATAGAAATTTACTCTTATTATTATTATTATTAATTACCCTAATAACGTGTCAAAAGCAGGAACTAAAGGCGTTCTTGGACTATTTTTTTTTCATCTAGATTGCTCATGGGTTGTCTTTTTATATGGAAAAAGATTAAAATTAGGACGTGTTCTATTTTTTCGTCCAGTTTAAGATGGCGGACATTGTGTGATCAGCTGTTGTATTCATCTGTCATTGTTTTCGTAAGTATGTTATGTGGAAATTTAGCGGGTTTATTTATTCTTATATTTAATATATTGATAAGACAATAATGTGTGTTTATTACTGTTCAGTATTGTGGATTAAAGGTATATTTTTGATGATTTTTTTAAACATTTTTGAGTAAATAATACGCGAACACATTGTCACAGTTTAGCGCGCTTGTCGTTATTTTACGTAACTATAATGTTATGCATTTTGCGGAAATGTTGCGTGTTTATTTAGGAACATATTTTAAAACATTATCATAAAGATTAAAGGCAGAATTAGAATGTTTTTAAATAAAACAGAAAAATTAAGCAATGCAGAAAAAAATAAATTATTTACCACTTGTCACTGTCCATGCTGTCCATGATACGTGTAACCTACCATTGTTTTATGTATTGCATTGTATTGTCACTGTCTGACATTGTATTGACATCGTATCCACTTGTCACTGTCCATGCTGTCCATGATACTGGCTACGTGTAACCTACCATTGTTTTATGTATTGCATTGTATTGTCACTGTCTGACATTGTATTGACATTGTATCCACTTGTCACTGTCGATGCTGTCCATGATACTGGCTACGTGTAACCTACCATTGTTTTATGTATTGCATTGTATTGTCACTGTCTGACATTGTATCCACTTGTTACTGTCCATGCTGTCCATGATACTGGCTACGTGTAACCTACATTGTTTTATATATTGCATTGTATTATCCCTGCAAACCTTATAGAATAAAGAACTGTAATTTTTATTAGGATTTTTTAAATAAAATTTAGAAGTTTTTTTATATGAATACCGCACAAGAATCCCAACTGCTCCCGCTGGTACTATGGCATCCGCAATTATTGGGGTATTTTGTGAGGCTGAGAGGAGCGGGGAAAGGAAGGAGAAGGGGAAAAGGGAGGTGGATAAATGCCTGGTTATTCATATTTGGTCATCAAACATGGCTGAAAGCCATTTCAAGTAACGTTTCAATTCTGAATGGTGGTCTTACACCAGGGCGATACTGAGAGTATCTTCCACTCTGGAACGTGCACAAATATACTGTATATATTATTTTAAATGAATTAATTGTGTAACAACACAAATTAATTAAATAAAATTTACTTGCGCACGCCGGGATTTGAACCCGCGACCTTCGGATCCGTAGTCGAGAGAATTACCCCTCGACCACGGAGGCCGTTGTGATCCTAGGCTAGCAGTCGAACAAATTGAGTTATGTACTACAAATCTTACGGTATGATAATATAATTTATACAAGAAATAATGTTTTGCGAAGTTTAATGGAATTTCCATAGACCTGCGTGTGCCCATCTATAGTGAAAACATGTAACGTAGTTGAACATGAAATAATAACTCTTTCGCCTTCTATTAAGTCACGCATCGTAAAGTGGATAAACATTGAGCACGCCATTGTAATGTTTTATTCTATTAATTGCACAACTACCCACCCTCTGCTAAATTATCTGCATTTTATATTACTCTATACGCCCACAAGCCAGGGGCGTGCGGTGCATAGTAACTTTATCAATTAAAAATAATCTAATTAAAATGTCAAATTAAATACAGCTTTCACTAATGTACCTTTTAATTTTTGTCTATGAATTTTTTTTTAAACGATGCATGTAAATAATATGCACTTGGATCTTTAAATAAAAGTACACTTTTTTGTATTATTGTCCTAAAACGATTTGTTGCTACAACCATATAGTACCGTTGTGAATAATTCGTTATCTATCGCATACGAGTACATCGCCCTGCTGTTTTAAAGTGATAAAGCACGCTATTCGAATTTCGTGCTAAAAAATCCACCCGTCCTTATTAATTCTGCTCGAGAGTGGGTCCGAAATTAATTCTATACGTGTGTTTTGAATTCAGCGTCCATGAGATTGTCTGTTCTAAGAAATGGTTCATTCTAACCATACTCGTGGCACTTCAGTGGCAAACCGTGGAACCATGCAAACCTTCACGAATCTGTTAGCTGCCTGAGTGCGCAGCGACTATGACGTTTGTTAACACCAAATTTGTTACGGTAATCTCTTTGTCAATCAATATTTAATTCGCATAAAATAGATCGCAAACTAATAATGACATTTGAAATTTTGGTAGCATTTGTTCACTTTGTTGACACTTTTTATAATTAGTCCTCTGCTGAGGGTAACTAAATTGATCATAAATTTGAACGAGGATTTCGTAGAAGAGAGCTTATTTGTGCATTTGAATAGTATTAAGGCAAAATTTTGGCTCAACAGTTGGTCAGCGAGGTTGGGAAGAACGGCCGTTGGAATCACTGATGATTATTTTTTTTTAAATTTATAAACAATTTTTTTACGTGTAAATCAAGCAGGCAGTCCAAAAACATCTAATTAAATTAGTGGTTCATAAAAAGACGATTGTTTCATTTGACGAAAATTGCAGTATGAGCTGAAAACAGTTGCGTTAGGGCAAACCACTTCGTGAAATTCGAACGAAATTGCGCACTCCTTATACAGATTGAGAATAGGTTAAAATTCCCGCTTAACATCGGTCGCATGTTTCGATTTATGCAACCAAATAAACATCGCCAAAATACGTGTCTTATTTTATTTCGTAAAGTTCAGGCATAAATATTTTAATATTTTTCCGTCATATTCTAAAAAACTTAATTTTCTATAATAAACAATATGACAATATCTGAAAAAGGGTTCGTAAGTAGGAGATTTTCACTTGAAACATTTTTTTTGATCTGATACGTTATTTTTTTCTAGGCTTATAAAAAGACTCACCACAAAAAAATCCGGTGTATTCTATTTGCGGTATTTAATCAAATCATCTACGACATTTCTACGCCATCTTTCGAACCAAAAACACATGATTTGGCATTACTTCGCATTGCATCCCCTTCGCAAATGACATGACGCCATGTTCAAAAAAAAATAAAACAAGGAACAGTTTAAAAACCGCGGCACGCCGCTGGTTTGTATAAAATAGTAAAATGTGGTTAGTTGAGTTCGCCGCTTGGGAAATGTTACAGCCGGGGTTATGCTTTATCGGCTATTGTGCATTAGCGATGACACACATTCCTACCTCACAACCACCAGCTACCAACTACCATACTGCATACATGGGTATCACCATGTGAAACGGTGATACTAGGTTCTTAACTACAAAGCGGAAAATCTGTTTGTTTGTTTGTATTCAAATTCGTATATGAATTGTGCGTTGAATATTTGAAAATGGCAATTTTTTTAATTTATTTTTTATTAACTAACTAACCATCAAGCCATTTCCCGCAGGGGTAGGCAGAGAGGACGGGCCGCCAAACAATTCGATCTTGGCATACACTTGTTGCTTCATTCACATTCATACAACGTCTCATACATTCTCTTATGTTATTCCGACTTCTGACATGGCCCGACTCGAGTATTTGATTCCTTGATCGTGCCGTGTCTTTCTCGGACGTCCCCGACTTCTTCTTTCATTCACATTCGCGTAATATCATATATTCTCCGTACACTCCTTTCTTCGTTCATTCGCTCTACATGCCCAAACCATCTAAGCGTCCCTTTCCTAATCTTGCTCATTACGCTTACATCAGCCTTGAATTCTTTACGAATCTCGACATTTTTCACACAATCATACATGGTTTTACCACACATTCGTCTCAGAGATCTCATTTCTACAGCATTCATTCTACTTTCATCCTTTCTCTGCCAGATCCATGCCTTACTGTCATACATCAGGGTTGGTATCAGCACTCCATTGTGGACTGCTAGCTTCGCTTCTTTGGACAAAGTTTTATTTGCGCAAACCGCATTCAGTCCTCCGTTAATAGAGTTTCCTGCATTCACCCTTCTTTCAATATCCCTATCAGTCTTTCCATCTCTAGTAAACATACTTCCCAAATACACAAACTCATCGACCTGCTCTAAGTAATCATTCGCAACTATATTGCACACTGTTTTCGTACTCTCTCTTTAAAACAAACTTATTTATATACCTTACATATTATTCCTGTCTTACATATAATAGCTATCTTATTTATTATTATTTTACTATTTATTATTATGCATTGTTATTTTGCTCCCTTATTTTGAGATTGAACAGTTTTTTTTTTATGTCCTTACTCGATTCTCCATTTTCAGGCTATCGGGAAGGAGATTTTATACATACAACCTCGTGGCCTGTGCTTCTTATACCATTTTCAGTGTTTACTGTATTCGTGTACAATATATTATGTCTTGTGTAGTGTTCGTGTACTTGTGATGTGACATATTTCCAATATCATAATACAGTGAACATGACAATTAAGTCAGCTAAAAGTTTTCCTAAAAATGTGCAATAATAGTGTGTTAACAGATATATGTGATACATCGTTTTGAAGAGATAATTCGAATTAATATCACGAAATAATAATTATTACGTTATTCAAAAACTGGGTGATTTTCAAGTTCAAAATGGATCTTGGTACTTGAGTTAATCATAGAAATTTTGTTCGAATAGACGATTCCGTCAAAAATACAAAGAAAGAGTTACTTATTTTCTGTTCTTCATTATCTTACTAAAAAGCATACACTTGTTAAATAGAAATAATTTATAAAGGTCGAACAATTGTATCGTAAAAACATCATTGATATATGGAGAAAAAAAAAGAATTTTTATCAAAAACTATTTTATTTTCTTATGTCCGTTTTCTTAGGGTAGGCACAGCTATCAAACCTTTATAAACTGCACGCCATAAGTATGTTTTTTTTTTAATTTAAGGTGTTGAATAACCTCAAAAAATACTTTGAAGATTTTTCTTTAAAATGCCTTAAAAAAGTAACATTTTATGTAACATACGTACGAATGATCTCAAAAGTCATATTTCTAATTTGATATAGATGAATGCGAATCCTACGTAAATTTTCTAAAATATTTAATAAATATTTATCTAATAAATGAATTATATAATATACTTTGTATTCACCACCTTATTAATACACAGATATCTACATGTTTCGAAAGCGATGCTTTCTTCATCAGGAGTATGTAGAATACAGTATATAGTATATGGAATATATACTCCCGATGAAGAAAGCATCGCTTTCGAAACATGTCGATATCTTTATATTAATAAAGTGGTGAACACAAAGTATATTATTTAATTAATTTATTAATAATGAGGCCACAAAGTGAATACCGATCGTTTGAAGAAATTGTAAATATTTATCTCTTTAAAAATATAATGTTTATCGTATTACTTGATAACATTATGATTATTTCGAATTAATAAATAATCTCCCTCCGACGTTCCTCTCCCCCTTAACAGGACGAGAGGTTACAGCGGATCTCTCAGCGGCAGGACTATATTAATATTTAGTCGTTAGACCAGTGTGCTTCCGCCGCACTGCGTTTCGTAGGCGAGTAATTTGAATGCAGACATCGTTCGGATTCGCAACCCGAGATAGCTTTTTTGCTAACTTTATTGACAAAACCCGCCGTTTTCCCGTTACGTTAAAAGCTCCGGGCACTGGTGAGAAACCTTTGGTAAGTTCGATCCCCGTGGAATTATAGATTGTAAATCCGGAGTATCAGGTTTCTTGAAAATCAAAATCCGGATAGGTATCAAAATTTTAATTTCCGAAAATAATAAAATATTAACACAAAGCCTTTTTTCTGAGATATTGGAACATATTAGACCGGCCAATGGCCGAGGTGGCGTCGTGTCTGGGTAACCCGGGAATATTCTTATTGCTCTTGAAAAAAAAAAATATATATATACGAGTATATAGGGTGCATTATCGTATTCGTAATTAAACATTCAGTTTCAGGCTCTATAAATTTTATTTCTATTTTTTATCCTAAATTGTCTATGGAGGTGCCCGCCAACTTTCAAAGATTTCATTTGACATTTGACGTTTCTCTTTCGTAAAAAACAAGACAAAACGAAGCTAATAATAAGTAAAATAAGTTAGGTTCTCTTCCGTTATATTTAAAACATACAAAAAGTATGCTTTGGTATTTGAAAACGGAAATGAATCTTTGTTATTCAATGTTTGAATCGCGATAAATAGATCGCGAACGATTAATGACGTTTGACATTTCACTGACATTTATTCACCCTGTTGACATTTTCATAGCTAGTCCTCTGTTTTTTTTTATTTTTACAGTAACTCCACACAGGAGACCAAGGAGGAAATAATTTCCCTCAAGGCCTATATCATCTTTGGGGATGCTGTGTGGAGGATCTTTTAGAGGATAGGAAGGAGTGAACTTGGGTCTTGAAGAGACCCATGTTATAGGATGGAGGAAACACAGAGGCCGGCAGATCATTCCACAGCCGAGCTGTTGAACACAAGAACGAGTCGTAGAAGCGACCCGTTCTCATGTGACAAATGTCAACCGTGTGCAAATGTTGGGCGCGTGTTTGGCGTGTTTCCCGACTATGCACCGGTGCCGAAGGGATCAATGACGCTAGTTCCTCGGAGCATCTTCCATTAAAATACCGGTAGAACAAGGACAGCATTCCCACCCGACGTCTGTGCTCCAAAGATTGCAACCCATTTGTTAAGATAGGCGAATCTATCAAACGGACCGCCCGTTTCTGCACAGAGTCAAGGTTTTTTTTCAGATATTTTGGGACTCCCGACCAGAGGTGGCTGCCAAATTCTACAATGGGGCGCACTTGCGATTTGAGTTGAGAGGAACTTAATCCACAAAAATCTTTATCCTAAATTTGATCGAGAATTTCGTTGGGAAGAGTGTATTTGTGCATTTGAACAGTGTTGAGGAAAAATTTTAGATCAACAGTTGCTCAGTAGGGTTGGGAAGAAGGGCTGTATCTGTACGATGTACACGATGTGAAAATTTGTCTAATAACTGAAATATCTACATATTAAGTATTGCATGCCGGTTGCATGTTGGTTGCAATCATTTCATAGAACATTGTATGGCAAATAACTTCTTCTTTTTTTCTAATGTGGAACGTCATATCTGAAAATCCGGATTTTGATTCCACTGTAAATAATCCAAAAATACGGATTTTTTTAAATGGCGTATTATATGGATTGCAATCCCTGCGTTGAATTTTACTTTCAATAAAACTGTTCAGGGACTATGTTGACTACGTATATTGTATTTTACCCTAATTAAAGAAATAAATCTATTTGGAAGCAGAAGAAAGGCATGAGTTAAAATAAGCACAAAACGGAAAATAAAATAAATTTGGCTCCAGATTAAGACTTTTATGCGGTATTCGCATAAAGAAATAAATTACAGGTTTTCTGCTTTATGGTAATATATAAATGTTAGTTCCGAGAGTACAGAAAGGTTGCCGATCCCCACTTCAGAGCTTAGGATACTAAACACAGAGGTCAGGCATTTCTCAAAATCGCTAAATCTCTGACCGCCCGACGTGGGCGTGGGAAGAGGATATTCGGGCACATGCTTGAAGCTTGCTTAACCCGATGGACGCTGCCGTATCATATGTGAGATCTCAGGGACTGTCGCACATTTGATTCATTATCTTTCAGAATCGTTAAAGTCGGTGTTGTTTGATAAGTGTTAGTCATATCTTCGCTAAAATCTGTCTTATGGTATACGAGTATGCGCATATGTATTAAGGTACTTGGTACTTACCTGACTTACCTACTTAGAACCTTATTTAGCGATTTTTTTTTGTATAATCATTGAAGAAGATAATATTAACATATCCTAAATGAAATACGAAACCGGCTACGACTTTTTTGTTGATTTACTTGAAACATTTAAAATTATGTACGTATTTGACAATTAGGGTGGGGGGTGGGCGGAGGGGGGGAGGGTTACTGAGTAATCAGTGACAGCATGTTATTATTTTTTCGGTTATAATTGAAAAAATATATTTTTAAAAAACACACAAAAAATGATCAAGTTAAAAATTTTATAATTTTTTTATTATTTTGGAGTTAGGAATCACCGGTTAAAGTAAGTATTTTTTTTAACACCGTGTATACTGATTGAAGTTTTCATACTTATGTTGCGAAACTTTTGGGGTTGAGAAATCAGGAAAATATTAATACTAAATTAAACAGAGCCATTCTGTTTTGTTTTATACCCATTTACTCGTTGTCAAAAAATGTTCTTGCAAGGTTAAGTACCCACCTATATAAATGCCTGTACCTACTCTAGACGAACTCCTTATCAAACGTTATTATATGTATAATATATAAGGGGTTATTGTACAATTTTTACTTGACCGTATCAATATTATAAGTTACTACTTGAAGAAAAATGTTTCGTGTTGAAAGAGTTAAATAAGAACTCCTCAAAATAGCCGTTCTAATCGTCTTCTCATCACTCTTCAAGAATAATGTTTATTTTTAAATACTATTTATAAAACAAGATGTTATTACACGCCCGAAAAAATAATAACAAATCAGGAAAAATCACAGTAAAAATTACGGTGTTGATGTTAATATCATTTATTAGATTATTTTTATAGCGCTGTTTTTGTGAAAAAACCACCTCAAAGGCACTGTAAAAATATTTTTTAAAAGGAATTGGCAAATGCATCGGGTTTCCACCCAGAAGTCGTGGGTTTAATTAATTTGCTAGCTAAGTCCTCCATCATTGCACAAGCAATATTTTCTGCTTATAATCATGATATTTGGCATCCGAGAATATTTGTCTTTCTTTTAAAGAACATAAAACACCTCAGCAGCATTAACTTATTCAAGACACAGGTCCCCTCCTTCCTCCTCTTAAAAAGACGCTCCACACAGCATTCCGAAAGATGACGTTAGTCCCAGTGGAAACTTTCTGTATCTACTCCTATGTAGCTCAATAATAATTTTAAAAAAATAATATAATTTTTAAGGTTCCAAATTTGTGATTTACCACTCGAAAAATAATTCCTAAAATTATACAAGATATTTGGACTCCAAGTCCCAAACAGTCAAATGACATTGTTTATCTGCTCAAGAAACATTTTAAATGATTTAAAATAAGAAAAAAAACATATTCTGAGAAATACAGATGTTATGCGGTTACAGGAAATGAATGTTTGATCAATTGTATCACATCGCCCTCTCTACTCAACCTACACACACAACCAACAAACAAACGACATAACAACAAACACACATATTAGAAACACTAGATCTCAGAGTCAAAAACACATCCAACAAGCAACCAAAAATACAACATTTGGACAAAAAAGCTTCTTATACTATGGTACTGAACTCTACAATAAAATCCCGCTCTCCTTCAAAAATCACAACATCCATAATACATTTAAAACTCAAATAAAACGCTGGATACGTTACATAGGGAGATCTGAAACATAAAACATACAGACTGACACAGAAACCACACAACTGCACTTCAAACACCTCATGTTACAATTCTTTCAGCAATTTCATCAAATTTAAATGAGGATATCATTAGTTTTTAAGTTGTTGTAAAAATAAAAGATAATAAAACATTTATTACTATTATCGTTAAACTGTCTGCAGTCTACCCAACCTTAAAAAATTATCAATTGATGAAAACCTCCGCTGGATCTCCAAAATACCTGATAAACCTGCTTGATTTTATGCAACGGGGGGCGGCCCGTCTGATTGACAACCCGTTGTTAACAGACCGGTTGTCATCTCTAATGCACGGATGCAATGTATACATGATGAGTCTGTTCTACGGATAGTTCAGTGGAGCCTGCTCGAAGGAACTAGCAGCATTGATCCGCAGTAACGGACCCGAGCGGAACACCCGTTCACAGTTGATGTCGGCTTCATGAAAACCGGTCAATTCTCTGACTAATTTTTGTGTCAATCGGCTCGCATGTGGAACGAGCTATCGTCATCTGTTTTTCGTCCTTCATATATTCCGGACCTCTTCACGACCCGCATTAATAAATCCTTTCCTGAGGGTGGTGATATAGTTCCACTGTCTTTACACCGTTTCGCTCTTCTGAGGTGTAACATAATATAAAAATAAAATAAAATAATGAATTTGGCATTTATTTATTTACGCTATTTAAAATGGGTACTTTATCTGAACGCCGTCAGATTTAGTACGACTCTCCCCCGCTTGTTTCGCCACCTGTCCAGCGTCAAGGTCACGTGGCACTACATGTTAACGTACGATGTCTGTACAATGACGCAATTAAAGTTTTTTTAACTAATGTGTGTATTCTGCTCTGTCACACAAATGTTCATTTTCAAATTGTCATAAAGTAACGTATGTTTATACGTATGTGCAGGTTCGAGTCCTGTCGGCGACATTTATCTTTTCTCGGAAGGTTTTTTCAATTTTGATGAGTGTTTCAGGCTAATAATTATTGTTTATAAAAATAATTGTTACCCTTTGCGCTATGCACAAAAATCTTGTCTTAAAAACTTTAGCTTATCAATTAATAAATATTTGACAAGTCAAACATTTTTCACCAATAAAATGTAGACATAATTTGTCTCGACGCCATCTATTGAGGGATTTAGCCGTTACAACCCTCCCTTATACTAATAAAGTTGGTTGTTTACAGGTGAAATATAATAATAAAAAACAGTAATTATTGAATGAAACACTAGTATATATTGATTAACTTGGCGGGTTTGTGATAAGCCGACGTAGCTCAACGGTAAAGCATCTGACCGGTAATCAGAAGGGTGCAGGTTCGAGTCCTGTCGGCGACATTTATCTTTTCTCGGAAGGTTTTTTCAATTTGGATGAGTGTTTCAGGCTAATGATTATTGTTTATAAAAATAATTGGTTACCCTTTACGCTATGCACAAAAATCTTGTCTTAAAAACTTTAGTTTATCAATTAATATATGTTTATACAATTTTTTTTCATTTATGTATATAAATTAATGATTTGTTTAGAACCTCCTATCCTTTGGTTCTCACAGCCATAGCAATAAACTAGACAATATATATATATGCTTTCATTGTGCATAACATAGTGCGTCCATTTACTATGCACATGAACAAATCAATAATGTGTATGAAATTATACGGAATGAAAAATATTAAAATACATTCTTTGCATGTCTCTGAAACCTTTAAGGTTTGTGCTGAAAATATCAAGAAAGATGTTATTTAGCATCTCCACTCCCCTTGTGATGCTGTGCTGAGCCAACACATATGTTCTTCTATGTGGTATGCATATCAGATCGTGGTGCCGCCACTGACAGTAGTTGTTTGGTACAAACAGCTTGTGGCATTCCATAGACTGTCTATCAAATTATGTATAATTTTATATGACGTTACTACAAGGGCCCCACTCCTTCTGGACTGGAGAATTTGGTAGTGCGTCTCAGAGAGCAAACCTTCATGGAGCATAAATGTATATGTATAGAATTTTTTATTTAATTTCTTATAACATTTCTACATACTCGTATACGAAACCTACTCATGTTTGGACCTTATAATGCAGTTGAACATAGAACATATTGCAAAGGAGTACAGACCTTTCAACTTGTTTTTTGGTCAATAGATTGTTCAGTTAACAAAAGCAAGCGATGAAAAATATGTCCGCAGGCAACGATGTGAGAAGCCAACTATTTTGAAATAATTCATTCAAAGTGATCTACCCCGGACCCCAAACCCCTCGGTAGCGCCCCCCTCCTATCATCGATCAATTTCTAGGTGCGCCACTAGTCGCACTGTTTACGTCAGACTTTTCTCTTGAAGTAAATATGTGCGCGTTATATTATTTGTCATCAACACGGCAGACAACACGTGAAACGGCATCACACGAGAAAGGTGTTAGGTCCCGTATGATGAGTACGGAATTCGATACGATATGAATGTACCACCCCAGCCAGGAGCACTCCTGTCCCGGTGCGACCGGTACACCAAGGGCACAGATTTATTAGGACCTGGAACACGTGCTCTGTGAATGGAAAGGAGGTTCGATTTTAACCGACTGGTATACATGGCAACCTAATAAGCCAATATTGGAATTTAGGAAATAAAGGAATTGATTGAGCATTAGTTTTCATTTCTCGCTTCACTCTTCCTTTTGCTTCTAGCTACTTCCTGCTTATAGCTTCTTGCTTTTGTAATTTTCTTGCCATTTTACTGTCTCTTGCTTCGTCTTGACTCCTATCTTTCTTGACTATTTTAGTATCTTTTTGGATCTTCTTACTTCTTCTAGTATCTTCTTACTTCTTCTAGTATCTTCTTGGTTCTTCTGGTCATATTGTTGTCCCTTCTTGCCTCTTCCTGTACCTTCGTACTTCTTTTTCTCCCTTCTTGCTTCTTCTGGCTTCTTCTTGGCTCTTCTTGATTTCATGGTCTCTTCTCGTATATTCTTGTTTCATCTCGCTTTGTCTTGGCTCGTCGTGGCCTTCTTGACTCTTGTAGTCTCTTCCATTCTCTTTCTGCTTCTTACTGGCTCTCCTTACCTGTTCTAGTCTATTATTTTCTTCTATTTCTTGTTATCTGCTCTCCTTGCTTCTTCTTGGCTCCTCTTGGATATTTGATTAAAATATACCAGTGAATACTCAAATTCTGTATGCGAACAAAGGACACGTTGAAATACAATAAAACTACAATATTTAACTAAATATAGGTAACAAAATGGGATAAAACCGACTTGAGTAATGAGTATGGAATTCACAGAAAAACTAAAAATTTACTAATTTCATCTAACAAAGCATTCAACAAGAGACGTATGATACGTATCGTCATATGTGATATCGACAAACATTAAATTGCCTAACGTACAAATTGTAAATTAGGTGTGGGTGTATTTCAATTGAACCACAGGATGAATAAATCAAACTTACATAAATTCAATAAAAACTATGAATTGAATCAGAGATGAAGCTATTTATTTATTTACACCGGATTTTCAAGAAAGTGAGAACAATCCAGTTATAAAAACACAGTACGCACAAATTATATAAAATTACTAATATTCAAACAAAGGATACATCTCTATTATATAAATGTCTAGGGCGGTGCGTTTGCTTTGTATACAAATCTACAGTTTTGTTCCGAGCTCGATGAAATTTTGCATACTTGACCTTCAAAACAAGAGGAAGGTCACTGTCTACATGAGATTTCTAAAAACCACCCCCCCCCCCTTCCCCCTTTCCCACCTCTTAAAGCAGAATCTTGGTACTTCTTGATGAAAATTTCAAAATAAGAGGCAAATTATTGGGTACGGGTAGTGGTTTGGGTAGGGGTTTGGGTATGGACAGGGGTACGGGGTACGGGGTAGGAGTAGGGGAAGGGATAGGGGTAGGGGTACGGCTAGGAGTAGGGGTAGGGGTACGGGGTACGGGGTAGGAGTAGGGGAAGGGATAGGGGTAGGGGTACGGGGTAGGAGTAGGGGTAGGGGTAGGGGTAAAGGTATGGGGTAGGAGTAAAGGAAGGGGTAGGGGTGACACAATCATTCATAACCCCAAGCAATACCGGGTACTTCAGCTAGTCACTCATTCAATGATACGTAATACAAATACATAGAAGCAAGAGACACAAGTGATACATTATACTTGTATACTTATTTATTTATTTTATTATTAAGTTCTGCGAGTATTTTAGTATTTATTTATTGTGACAGCTGTTTCGGCATTCAAATGCATCACAAACTGTGGTTAGGCCACATTAAGACGACTTACTAATATGATTTTATTTACTCCCATCCAATTTTCATTTGGACGATGTTTAAAATGTTTTATTGCAGGTAAAACCAATTTACTTTGAAAATAATTGTGATAATTAAAAATTCTCTATTTTGTTAGTTACTTATAGTAGATATAGCTATATCGACACATTTGAGACAAGAGGACTAAAGTAGGCAATGAATGTATTCAGGTAAAATGTGCTATGGCGTCTTAAACAACAGGAATTAGGAACATTTGTTTCAATACTGCTAAGACGTAAGTAGTATCGAGGTGACGGTGAATTATTTTATATAAACATAGTAAATCAATCAATTGCCTTCTAATTTTAAGTGAATTAATGTTGAAGTATTCAAGACATACGTCGTATGATTTAACAGCCATTCTTCCCAACCCCACTGAGCAACTGTTGAGCCGAAATTTTGCCTTAACACTGTTCAAATGCACAAATACGCTCTTCCTAGCGAAATTCTCGATCAACTTATTTCCCCTCTGCAGAAGACTCGTTATAAAAAGTGTCAACAGGATGAAAAAACGTCACCGAAATGTAAAAGTTAGTTTACGATCTGTTTTACGCGATTCAAATATCTAATAACAAAGACTTATTTCTGTTTTCGAAAACCTCAACTGTCAAATATTAAATGGAATTATCGAAAGTCAATCTAACACTTTATTTTCAACATATTTTTAACACAACAGTTTTTAAAACAAATGATATGTATTCATAAGAAATACAAAATTAACTCATCTATGTTAATTTTATATTAATTTTTTTTTACTTTAATGTCACTTTATTATCTTAAAAGTGGGCGGCAACTATTTTATCGTGTATGAAAGTGGGCGGGCATCTCTCTGATTGAATTTAGGATAAAAGATGCTAGGAAACAGGCAAACAGAGCGAATACTTGGCTGATTGGTGATTCAGATTGATCATTCGAAAAGTTGGGATGAACGGCCGTAAGATGGTCATGTAGACCACATTTAAAAGATAACGTTCTTGGCTTTTTTTGTCGGATTCAATAATGTATTCATATTTGTAATAATGAGGATTTCAAAATAGAGATTCCAAGGGGGGGGGGTGATGGCCTTAAAGGAAAATTGGGGTCGGTGAAGGGCTACAAGTAGGCGGCAAAGGGGTGAAATGTGGGGCGAAGGAAATAAAAATAGTTTTAATAAATTTTACTTTCGAATTAAAATTTTTCGTAGGTTTTTGAACTGTTCTATTATTCTATTGACTTATAGATGGATTGATAGTTTTTTGTCATTTTCTTTACGGTGTTATAACAGTTACCAGGTTTCTCGGGACCTGTTGTCAGGTGAACAATAATGTACTACATAATATGATATGTAAAATATCCATATGAATATTTATTGAGAGCAAAAATCATAAAGGAGAACAGGAGTGATGAAAATATAATGTCGGGGTATCGAGTCGACTGCGGAAATGAGCGTTATTATCTCTCAACCACAGTGTATTTATTTAGATTTCGTTGCATTGTCACGTAAGATGAAACGTGGATGAAAAACACAGTCCAAAAGTGGGCGGTGAAACAAATAAGGTTGGGAACCTCTGGCTTAAATATTCTGTAAATAAATCTCGTCGCTATGAGTGATTTACACAATGTCGTTAATGTGTATATCAAATATTAATTCAGAATCACGACATCTATGACTGATATGACATCAAAAGACGCAGAGGGCTAAATTGGTAGACCCTGACGTCCCTGACCCAAATAATAGAAAACATGAAGACTTTTAAGTAGGCTTGTAGAAGCAACGCCAAAGAAGATGTTTTAGATTTTTTAGTTGAGTCGATTTTTTTTTTATTAACCTTAAGATATTTTACAAAACATAAGCCAAAAAATCCCAATAAACGACTTTTTTGTAGTTTGACTAACAGGAGCTTGTTATTCAAAACCTTATACTAAATTTACATTTTAAGTTACATAAAATAAAATAAAAACATTTGTAACAAACTTAAAACATAAAGATTTCGTAACAATCTTACTCAAAAATATTTCTAAAAAATTAAAATTAAATAAAAACATAAATAACAACAATAAATCGTACATAAAATAATATTTCCTAATTATCTAATACAAATAGTTTCTTTCAGCTAGCCAAGTCTCCCATATATTTATTAACTGTAGTTTTAACACATATTTAAACAGCTATGAATCATGTGATCTAAAGTTCTTTGTCCATATTTGTTTTTATGCTAAGGAACCATTAATCCTACATTAAAATGGAGACGAGTATTGTAAGTGTGCTCTAGTCTATTTGTATTATATATAGGGTTATTAATGTGCTGAAATATTGAAGATAATATTAACCTTTCAAAATGAAACACGAAACCAAAAAGACACTGAAAAGAAAATTCGGTTTAATGTTTCGTTTTAAGAGTTGTTTAATTTAATGTAAATTAACTGTAATGTTATTATCAAGTTCTGTGAGTATTTTTAATAGCTGTTTCGGCGTTCAAGGCCATTTTCAAACTGCGGTTAATCCGACATTAATTATACGACAATGTGGATTAACCCCAGTTTGAAAATAACCTTGATCGCCGAAACAGCTGTCACAAAATTAAAAACTAAAAATACGTGCAGATCTTAATAATAACATTATTAAATTTGATGGAGGAAAAAAATGGAGTTCCACGAATTAAACATAGAAACAATTAATAGTGTTAATATTATCTTTAATGATTAAAAACATATTACAGTGAGATGTATAAGCTTCAATAAGTGATTCCAATAAATTCATATTTATATATATGTGTCTATTATTATTATTGTTATTATTTATTTATTCTTAAATTTAAAAACAAAACAAAACATTAGCCACTCATCTCACTAGGACAGTCCTGTGTTGAGATGAGCGGCACACAATTTTACTGAAACGATAAATAATAAAAAGTAAATAAAATTATGTAAATAGCAATAGGTAAAAAAAAAGTTAATAATAATGATAATATCGAGCATACATAGTTTCAGCATTGATTACAACATAACGGATAACATGGATAAAGCAAAATCACCACTCTCAGCTAACATAGACTTTTTGACCATTTTATTCCTACAAGTATTATCTTTTTCGTTCTACAATTGTCTCGTCCACCAAATAAGTTAAAACCTAATCCGGAATATTACATTTTAGCGATTTTTTGTTTGTAGTGGTTATTTGTTTCCCTCTCTATTATTCTCATGTAGTAAATTTCCGTTAAAAGAAGTTCCGTATTGCGATGTATCTGTGCTCGGTTTATGATTCCATCGAGCGGTTGGTTTAATGTAGCTTATTATTGGACACGTATTGTGTATATCCGCTTTGCTTCCTGCGATGAGTAATTCTGATGTATTCTTTAACTTTTACACCGAAACCAGTGGCGGATTTAGCGGTAATCAGAATGCGCGTAGTGCGCTAGGGCGCTCGGTAGCAAGGGGACCCCAAATCTAACTATTAAAAGAAAACTATCACTTTAATGTTTTTTACATTAATTGCCTTGCTCGTTATGTAAAACGCATCTATTTTTATTACATCATTTTATTACTGCGCTACCGGTTTCGACACATCCGTGTCCTTCACTGGTGTTCTTAAAACTAACTTAAATTAAACAAGTACAGAAATAGTTAGACATTATTAGGTGTCGGTAGGGGGGGTGGTGACTTTGAGAGGGGGGGGGTGGTGGGAGGAGTCAAAATAACAAGGAAACATGGTTAACAAAGGTAATTAAATATTAAGTATCAAAAGTAGATTATTATTATTACTCATATTACCGGAAATATATATATATGTATAACGGTATAGCTGTTGCTCCTGTTTTAGCTTCGTATTTTCTTTTTACGCACAGCCTGAGTCAGATTGCAGTGCAAAAAAATATAACAACTAGCCCCGATTACACATCGGATTACATGCATTTCGCTATTGAAGTGATTTTTCATGAAAAACGGCGCTATACAAATTATCCTATTATTACCATAATATGTATAATGCATATTTCGGCATTTATTTTGAGGTTAGTTGCATATTTGAGTATTTTTTCGTCAATATAAACATATTATAGTCATGTTTTATTCTTCGCACAGCACGTCCGTCGGGATCGCCTGCTGAATTCGTACGGAACGGCCAATGTGTGGAGACCGGTTTGTGCGAGTTCGGCCAACTAGTTTGAAGGTTGGCCCAACGCGTACGGACTCCCCCTCTACACAATCGCCCAAACGTTCTAGTTGGGAGGTTGGACGATCGTGTAGTCATGGCATAATAATGATACAGAAATAACATAGTACTTAACATTTGAGGGCAGTCTATTAAGTTAATCAGTAATGCGAATAGGGCGCGAATTGGAAAATCCGCCCCTGTCTAAAACCTTGAAGACGTATCATAAACATAAAGTGTGAAGCGCATGCCTTTCATTGCCATTTAGCATAAATGATGAAAATGATATTATTAGATAAGTCTTCCGAATAGAATAATTAACTCACCAAATGAGTAAGCAGACAGCAAGGTCAATGCTGGAGCGTGTTTTTATTATTAGCAGCTGTTACTAAATCAATACACCTTTCGCAATATGCACACGAAATAGGACGTCCAAATAAAGGCGTATTCTTGTAGATAAATGGGTCTTCTTTCTCGAAAGAATGATTCGGTATTATTTTGTTAAATTGTTAAAAAATGTACCCTGATGTGCACAATAAGGAACTCCAGTGAAAAATATTATGGCTTTAAAAAAATATATTCACTTAGACAAGCAAACGCCGATTCTGATTCTATATATTTAAAAATGAATGTTTGTCTGTCTGTCATCGATTTTCTCAATAATTACTGGACCAGTTTTGCTGAAAAGAGCACAGTTTGTTCTTATTAGTGCCGGGAAGGTTTATAGAGTAGTTTCAATGAAATCCAATATGTAAAACTGTTGCTATAACGTTTTTAAATTAGTATGAAAAACATCGAACCCGCCATGTTGATGGCTCTAATTAGCCACAGATTACATATTAAAAAGAAGGTTTGTTTGGGTAGAATATTTTCAAAATAGAAAACACAAGTAGGCACCTACTTAAGAACTTTGTTATTTTGTTATTTTTGAAAAAGAAAATGTTTGAAATGAAATAAATTTTTTAAATGAATTTGTTTCTTTGTTGAGAGATAGTAATAGTCGTCACAAGGCATTACTTTTGCTATCAAATCAATTACGGCAACCAAGCGACAAGCAATAATTAACAACTTCATAACTTTATTCCAAAAAAAGGCTATAGCTATTATATGAATAAGTTTGTTTTTTGAATAATTAAAAATAAGATTATTAATTGATAAACTAAAGTTCTTAAAAACTTAAGACAAGATTTTGTGCATAGCGCAAAGGGTAACAATTATTATTTTTATAAACAATAATTATTAATCTAAAACACTCATCCAAATTGAAAAAACCTTCCGAGCAAAGATAAATGTCGCCGGCAGGACTCGAACCCGCACTTATAAAGTTGGTTGTTTACAGGTGAAAAATATAATAAAAACAGTAATTATTGAATGGAACACTAGTATATATTGATTAACTTGGCGGGTTTGCGATAAGCCGACGTAGCTCAACGGTAGAGCATCTGACTAGACATTAGAAGGGTGCGGGTTCGAGTCCTGCCGGCGACATTTATCTTTGCTCGGAAGGTTTTTTTCAATTTGGATAAGTGTTTTAGATTAATAATTATTGTTTATAAAAAAAAATAAGATTATCAAATCTCTAATGAAATATGAAATAGAAAAGACACAGAAAATTGGAATGTAACGGTCGCATCTGGGACTCGAACCCAGGACCCCTCAGTCTATTCGGGACCACCGCTCTTATCCACTAAGTTAATGCCTCCGTCATTTTTATCGATATCATACTTCGATTTAATAACTGTTAAAGTCATCTTCAATTAATTCCTTTTTTTGGCTGCTATCCTTCTATATTAACTGCAAGATACTACCCGAATTTATTTGCCATCTAGATAGTATCTCGGATATACATATCCGATTTTCTTTATATGGGACATCTCTCGACTTATTCTACAAGTCTTGGATTGATTTTCAATTTGAATTGGAATAACTTATTGAAGCTTATAAACATCGTAATCTTGTTTAAATGTAGCAACACCAGGACTGAGCATTACACTCGCTTGTACCTAGATTACATGCAGTTAGTAATAGATACGCAGATGTAGCGGATCTATTTAACTGCACTGAAGGTAAGTACAAGAAAGCCATACTATCACATTTTTTCAATCAATATTAATATAACTTAGTTTACTATATGTTTTATATGTTCGCATATATTTTGCTTTTATATCCTTCGTGAACTTTTATTCTTTATATACTCTCTGATGTCATTGTACGACCTGATGCAACACTTAACAGTTACCTTTTAAAATTATTTGTACTATATTCTTATGCTTGAATGTATTTAACTGTGACATGCAATTATTGTTTATGGTATATTTATACCGTTGATCTTAAATAAATAAAAAAATTGTCATTAGCTAGTAACGTGCATAAATAACCACTTTATTTGGATATTTGATGTCGTTAAGGTAATCCTAACCAACAGGCTGCAGCCGACAGCTTAGCCATTCTTAGCGACAACTTGCACAAACACTTGGGTGTTGTCTGGATTATTTTTTTATTCATAAATTTTAAAAACAAAAACATTAACCAAACGTCTCACTAGGACAGTCCTGTGTTGATATGGGCGGCTTCACAATTTAGTGAAACGATATGTTATTTAAAAAACATAGCACCAAAGTTATTTAAACTATAAAATCTACAGTAAGTTGGGCAGTACATTTATAGATGACGACAACCCAAATGAATATCGCAAAGTATCATTTTTGTGGCTCCAATTAGCCATAATCATTGGGGGACCATATGTTTATTATCAAGGAGTAGTAATTAAATAATAATAGGTAAATAATAGTAAGTAAATACCAATTAATTACAAAATTAATTAAAAATTACTTTGTAAATTTTTTTCCATACAACCGGTTTACAATTAGACATTTTTAATTTTATTAATCCGGAAAAAGTGTTAATAATCAATTAAATATAATTAATAATAAACAAAAAATTAAACAGCTATCTTTGAATTTGTTTTCATATTAATATAATAAAAATAATTTCTAATATAAATTGGTTATTCAATGTTTTATAATTTTTTTTTATTAAATTTTTTAATTAATTATTACCTACTTTGATCAATTTTTATTTGTGTTTATAATTTGTCTATTCTTACATTATTGTGTTCTATGTTTATCATCTGTCTATACTTGACATTATTATTTTTTAGTATTCTATATATTCCTGATGGGGAAAGCATCGCTTTCGAAACATGTTGATATCTGTGTATATTAGTAAAGTGGTGATTAGAAAGTAATTTTAATTGATTTATTAATAACGACGCTACAATGTGAATACTAAGAAATTAGTAATTAATTAATAAAAAATACTTTTTTTACTCCACTGCTATTAATATGTAAATGTCAACATGTTTCGGAAGCGAAGCTTTCTTGATCAGGATACACATTATATTAATACACAGTATTTTTATAGTGTGTATCGTGATGAGGAGAGCTTCGCTTAGGAAACATGTTTATTTTTATATATTAAAAACAGTCATGTAAACAAAGTACTTCTTATTATTTTTTTAATTAATTCATTCATTTTTCTCTTACTACCTGATTCAAAAATTTGTACACGCCACTGCTTCCAATCTCGTCTTCCCTCACCTTTTCCTTCCTCTCTATCTCTAGTGTTACCACATTCCCCAAATGGGATGGCATAGATCCACGGGCACCTTGAAGTAGGAGCTTTTATGCAAGATCACGTATAAATTTAAAGTGATTAGACGATTTGATTAATTCGATGGCATTATCGTGTCCAGTGGCTTCGTCCAGAACAATGGCGCTGGAATAATGAGCGGAGATGGTCCGCCGGGGCAGTGACCGCGGGGGAAGTGTGCCGTCCCTGGGTGCCCGGCGGTGCCCGGGGAGCCCACCGCACCCACTGTGCCCACAATTAACTATCAAAGGAGGTACATTCACACATCCGCACACAGCTCTACAAACCTTGAAATCTACGGATCAGGCCCGGATTGGGAATATATTATTATTTTTATTAAACGTAGCTAAATGAGTAAATGAGTAAGATTTACTGTGTTATTTATCCAAAAGCATGTTCATAAAAACAATAAAATTAAAAAATAGTTTTAATGTCTTTGTTCTTCTTTATTTTTTTCTCAACTATGGTAAATACCAAAAAAGACGAATAGCGAACCTTATAATGATAGCTTCCTGATATTTCAATCTCTATCTAAATGTTTGCATTAATACATAATATTACTGCATTTATATAGCGCAGTTTTGTGCTATTTTACTCAGTGGTCTGCCTGCAGTTCTCCTTTCATATTCATAACATATTCTATTCACATACATATTTAATTCACACACATATTCTATTCACATACATATTCTATTCACATACATATTCTATTCACATGCATATCCTATTCACATGCATATTCTATTCACATGCATATTGTATTCACATACATATTCTATTCACATACATATTCAGTTCACATACATATTCTATTCACATACATATTCTATTCACATACATATTTTATTCACCTGCCTATTGTATTCACATACATATTGTACTCACATACTTATTCTATTCACGTATATATTATATACACATACGAGTACATAATATATTCACGTACATATTCTATTTACATACATGTTCTATTCGCATACATATTCTATTCAGATACAGTTTTTTTTATGTTACAAAGACAGGGGAACTATATAGGGCAGCGTTGTGAGGCGGGTTAAGGTGGGGGCTGTAGGAAGGGATTTATTATTGCAGGTCTTAAAAAGGTCCGGATTATATGAAAGAGGAAAAACAGATTCCGGTAACACGTTCCACATGTAGGACGCCTTACACAAAAATCAACTGTGACCGGGTGCTTCGCTGGTGTCCGTCGAGTTTCGCGTACCTGCACCGGTGCACTGGGGATCAATGCTGCTAGTTCTTTCTAGCAGACCCCATTGAAATACCTGAGATCACAACAGGTCTGTTAACAAAGAGTTGTCAATCAGACGAATGGCCCACCTTTGCACAGAATCGAGTAGGTTTATCAGGAATTTTGGAGCTCCAGCTCACGGGTGGCTCCCAAATTCAAGTACTGGACATACTTGAGATTTTTTAGGGGTTAGCAGATGGTCACAATTGAAGAATCTGCTAGCCCTATACAAAATGCCCAGTTTTTGGGAAGCCAGATTACCTCGGGTATCGATGTAACCCCGATACATGAGCTGGTCTGAAATACTTACCCCGAGCATTTCAATGGAGTTTTTATTGGGGAGGGTGCTCTTATCGAATTGCACCAGACAGTCATTGATCTCCCTCTTTGCCGAAATCAAGTGCTGTTGCAATATTTTGTAATTTCCACATGGCGCACACTTTGCTATAACATCCTGGAATAAAAAGCACTGTGATTATTATTTGCTCTTGTTACGAGTTCGGCCCTGTTGCAAGGCGTCACATTATAATTATTCCTGAGTGAACGCAGAGGGAATTAAAATAGACAATAGAAATCTACCTTACCACCTACCACCACCCACTGCAGTATCCTCCCATCCAACGGTAGTAGTAATTGGCTATCTGACTCACCAAAATGATTATCAAGATTTATTATTTCTAAAATGTAGGCAGCGTCCCTACTTAATTCAGGGGAATTCCTGCAAAGGAAAGAAGCATTTATTGGATATTATTAACCCTTTAAGAGGAACGGCTGCGCTGCCTGTTTAATACATAACTTAATTTTGGTTTTGAGGCCAAAATACCCATCCAAACTGAATGATATATATATTTTGTTAATTAAAGGTTTAGTTAATATCTAGTACGAGAAGTATTTTATTTAATTATCTTTTAAATTATGAAGCATAGGCCAAAAAAAAAATTCATAATTTTAGAGGGAACATAGAAAATTATTTGCGAGTTTATTGTTTTTTTTTATTGTTATTTGCTATGTTCCGAAGTAAATTGGTCGTTTTTAATTTAATTTAAAGCCCACCATAGTGCTTATTTTATTTATTTTTTTTGTATTTCATTATATTTTCAAAATAGACGGGGAAAAACTTTTTTCTTGCACCACCATTAGCCCCCAAATAATTGTTTAAGGTGCCTCTAAAATCGCGAAAAATCAATTCCTTTAATGGCCTATATTTCATAACGTAAAATAAAAAATAAATAAATTACTTCTAATCCGTACTAGATATTTACTACACTTTTTGATGGAAAAAAAATTTGAGTGAGTATTTTGGCCTCAAATCCAAAATTAAGTTTTATCTGAAACAGGCCACACAGCCATTCCTCATAAATATTCACTCTTTCCTGCCACAATTTCGTATTTATCCAACATTCGCCAATATGGACATATCTGTGATTGCTGGTTTCCCATTAAAACAAGATGCAAAAATACAGTTTTCTTTCTCTACAACATTATAAACACTGTCAATTCATCTAATTATCTGAAAAAAGTTTTTTTTTCTGAACATGGCCTCTCTCCCTATCCACCAAGCTATATAATAAGGAACGCCAGTCCATTTTTTTATTTTGTTTTTCAATTATGTCGTTCAAACTTAAATACCAGTATTTTCTTTTTTCTAAAGCTAGTATTCATAGTTAAAATAATTCAATTCAAAATTTCAATATTGCAAAGCCCGCCAAAACGTTCCAAATCTATGGCCGGTCGGTTTTGATCAGTTTAGAGGTTAAAATGTCAAATGTCAAAACAGCGATGAGCTTTACCGTTCATAATTTTATATTATATTCATGGTAAACCATAACTAAGCATATGTACCTTTTTAGAAACTTTAACTTAAAGAATATTAATAGTATTGAGCATTAATATTATCATAATATTCGTATTGATAATTGGTTTGCTCATGTATGTTCTAATTTATTTCACTAATAATAGGTTTTTTTTTAATTGAACAACAATTAGAGCTTAAAGTCACCAAATTAGGTTTAAATTTCGCCAAAAGTAAAAAAAATGCAAATTTAAAATACAAAACAAAAGTTAAAAATGAAAATTTTCATACTAATCCAAAAACAGAATGCTCACGTGGCGTCAGATATTCCAAATGCAATGGTACCAACATAACAAAGTGTTTTGATGAGACGATTTTTTATTCACTTTTAAATAACGATTTATAAATTCTACGTATAATATATTTAGTAAAAGTTATATATTCAGAATCGGCGTTTGCTGATCTATATGAATATATATTTTAAAGCCATTATATTTTTCACTGGAGTTCCTTATTCTCCCATTCGTTTTCAGTACAGGCATCACGTCTCTGGAACGAACTGCCCTCTGACGTTCGAAATGCTCTCACTCTTTTCTTCTTTCCACCACCATAATAATGGTTAATTCCCATCTCATCCACTTTGATTCCTTGCCTTTTCCCGTCCCCCCCATTATGCCTTTCCTACCCGAGTCATTAATTTTAAAATACTTATGTATTATTGTACAAATAAATTAGTTTAACTGTTTTCATGCATATATGAAACGTATGATAAGTCACACTATGTGGAGAACGCTGCAATATTTCTATTCTATTTTTTTCAATTTAAAATTAGTTTTTTTGGCAGAAATTGCCCCAAGTCAAAAATCCCACCAATTTTTTTTTAAATTATACATATATACATATTACATATATATATAAAATCAATGTAAGTTTGTTTGTTAGTTTGTCCTCGATTTTATCGAAAATTACTCTACCGGTTTCGCTGAAAAGAGCACAGTTTGTTCTTATTAGTGCCGGAAAGGTTTATAGAGTGGTTTGAATGAAATCCAATATGTAAAACTGTTGCTTTAACGTTTTAAAATTAGTATAAAAAACATTGAACCCCCCCATGTTTTATTTAGGTTAGCCCATAGATATAACACTCTGGTTAGCCACAGATTGCATATTCAAAAGAAGATTGTTTTTTGAGGTAGAATATTTTCAAAATGGAAATCACGAGTAGGTACCTACTTAAGAACTTTATGATTTAGATATATTTTGAAAAAATAAACGTTTGGAGTGAAATAAAATATTCAAATGAATGTTTCTTTATTTGGAGATATTTACTTTCGCTGTCAAATCAATTATTGTACCCGAGCAAGGCCTGGTAAACATCAGCTAGTATATAATAAATATGTACGATAATTTTGTTTTTATGAAGAGTAAAAACTTCACTGGATCTAAAATAAACATTAATTTTCTAAAACAACAAACCCCAAATAAAACAGCGGCATTTAAAGTAACTCACTTTTAATTGTCCTTTCGTATTTTTCTCAACGACATCCACTTCCACATGTTCAAATTTCCCACAGTTTATGTTCGAGTTTATTACAATTTGAGAAAATACTAACTTTGTATTACCTATGCATTAGTATTAGTGGAATTCAACTGCATAACTCATACTGTTGCGATTTTCTCACGTTTTCAACAGGTCCGTCAGCTTTCTTTATTATTCTAACAAAACTACACCAGCATTGTAATTAAATTGGGGTAAGTACTTTCGTGTAAGTCTTTTTGATACTTGAATGTGTTCCATTTGAGCGAAATAAACAAAACAAAGCAATTATTTTGACAGATTGATTATTGGAGGGAAAACAGAAGTTTTGGTGGGAAAAATAGTGAGGTTAGAGAAATGCTTGAGATTTATTGAATTCTTGCATTCTTGGAGGTAGAACCGGATTTATTTACGATATTTTAACACTAGATTTGGTAAATGTTATAAATCCCTGATGTTAATACTGTTATGTACCTACCCATCTGACCTTAACTATCTACCTTCTTCTCGAATTCCTCTAGCTATTGTTTACCATATCCTTTGACCAGACAATGTCAGCCAGTGCCCTTTTGTTATAGTAGCAATTAAAATAAGTATCCCATCTCAGAATTATAAATACCCTAATGAAACTCAAAACTCAAAATCAATTGTTATTGTCATAATGGTTATTGTCATATTCTCTAAATTTGCAAACTAATATATTGTTCTCGAACCTGAAAGACTTTACTAAGATTTAAGGCAAACTTTCTATAATATCTCAGCGAAACTCTTTGAAAGTTCCTATATAAACCTTATGTATCCTATATCCCGAGTTCATTCCTCTTCCATCATAGCTAGGGTACTCTTCGTACCTCGGCTCATTTCATCCAAAATCTTTTTTAGAGTGCAAACTAAGTGCCCAGTTCACAATTCTTTAATTTTTATATCTTACATCTAATAAAATACCTAAATAAAGTATCTGACTTTATTCTAAATCTACAACCCGAGCCAACAAGAGGAGATCAAATATTTTAAACAAGTGAAGAAACGAAGGTACATTCAGTGAAGAATAGTTAATTGGTCCCCAAGAACAAGTTTTATCTGAATCGTTTTAAAAACCAATAGGTACGTGACAATACATTGGATCGATATAATATGACAATAAAATATAGACATCAGTTTGTATGAACATAAAATAGTAAAATGTTCAGGAACAATATTTAAAAATGATTTTTTTGGAGACTTATAAAATTATCTATAAATAAGTTGGATCCATCCGAATTTTGGCAAAGATGTGTTCTACTCGTGATATTTTATTAAGAAACTATAACCATATCTTAATCGCATAAAAATATAAATAACATTGTAAATAAAATTAGGAATCATTGCAAGCAATCAATCGTCGCTGTCAAAAACAGGCGCGAAGTACCAACAACGAAACAGAGCGCACCACTGTAACGTGTCAATGGCAAGAACTAAGTATGCTGAACAAAACCGAACAAAACCGACCGGCCATAGATTTGGAGTGTTTTGGAGGGCTTTAGAGAATTGAAACTTTGAAAATTGTTTTATCTATGAAAACTAACTTTAGAAAAAAAAAACGAAGTTTACTAGCATTTAAGTTCGAACGTTATTATTGATTAAAAAAAGAAAAAAAATAACTGGTTTTCCTTATTACTGTCTAATGAGAGACTGCGGAAGAACCGCCCCAATTAAATTTCAAATAAAACCCAGGCGTGGTGAGTGATGCTAAGGAAGCCAAATGAAGCGATGGTGCTGTGATAAGCAACACGCGACATTGTCACTATTATTATACTTGCCACCACTGAATAGAAAATCTCTAGAAGTGTGACCTGTACCGACTTGAAAGAAAACTCTTATCACCAATTTGCACAAGGCCTATCGTCTTCTATGACCCACACAGGCCAATGAAGTTTATTGTCTGCTCTTGAAAGAATATCGATTTTTTTGTATTTCTTGGGCATTGACTACGTAATAATTCCCCCCCTCTAAATCACCACTCCCACTACCCTCACCTAAAAATGTCTAATTGTTTCTGTAATTGTATAATTTAACTTGGTTTTAAAAATGCCAGTGAAGGACACGGATGTGTCTAAACCGGTAACACAGTAATAAAATTAAATAACAAAAGTACGTAGTAATTAAAACTCTATCGATATTTAAAAATGTTACATAGATTTAATCAAATATTACTTTAAAGATAGCTGATACACCTAGCTTCTCACATTTTCGTATATTGAGTTGACAAGATGCTACTGAATTGTTATTTTTTTTAATACATTTTAATTGAATTATCGAAATCGAAAATTCATAAAATGAATATTAGATAACCTGCATATGACTTTACTGCTTTTTTGCTCATAAATGAAAAAATATTAAAGAGGCTATTAGGTTTGTAGTGACAGTTATAAGCCTCGCCGCTCGCGCTCCGTCTGGTGGTTCGGATAGGAGATCAATTATTTATTTATCAAATTGTGAGAAGTTTTCTATAATTTCTTGTTTTTAGATTTCTTTTGGCGAAACATATCACAATTCTTATTAATAATTTTTATTTATATTTGCTTTAATTAACACACTGAAATATTTTAATTTATTTAAATAAATGTAGTTAAATAAAAGGATCATTTTATTCCCTTTCTAAACCACCAGACCGAGCGCATGCGGCGAGGCTTGTAACTGTTAGTACAAACCTAATAGCCTCTTTAATGTTTTTTTTCATTTATGAGCAAAAAAGCGGTAAAGACATATAGATACCTTAAATGAAATAACACAATTTCTGGGTTTTGAATTAATGGTGAAAAATGGTAAAGAAACTCTCCCTTCTCATATTTCAATAAAAAAGGTCTAATTCGTTCTAATTATGTAGTCAGATAATTCTTTACGGAATTATAATGAAATCAGCACATTCTTAGTTCAATGGAGAAATATGTCAAATGTTTCCGTTTGGAACTTAATAAATGTAGCCATTTACACCTATGATATGATAGGTTGATAAATTACTTACATGTTGCATCATTGTTATGTGGACAAAATAACTTTACATCGGAGAGATGTCTTCATGAAATTTTTTCAAATCCAGTTTTCTCAAAATGAGGTATTTTGAGTTAATTCCCTATTGAACTAAGGTATCGATATGTAGGTTACCTAATATTTATTTTAAGGATTTTCTGATTTCTATAAATTATTAAGAATATGTATCACATAAAATCTATTAAAATGTTTGAAAAAAAAAGCAATTCGTACATACCGGGTCGCTAGAGGCGCTAATGTAGCATGTTGGCGGCAAATGTCAGAAGCTGAGCGTATTATCTATTTTATGATATTTGATTTAATTAGGTAAAAAATGAGCTTACTTCTGGTACACAGACACGACTGCAACACACTTCTGTCGGTTGAGCTACTCAGCGGTTCGCACAGAGTGAATTACTACCCGGGTTCGACTACCCAACTCTGACCCGGGAACTGATGGCTCTGCATCTGTCCCTGGTGACTAGCTGCAGGCTGGATAGGTTTAACCGCTCCACTTTCATTCACACGACAGGCAGCCCATTGTCAATGGCAATTTATTACGGCTGCCCGCGAAGTTAACTAGAAGTTTAGTCACTGCCTTCAGTCTGATGCTTAAAGCCTTAGGAGAAGATTAAGACCTGAGAGATTATTTACCCCTTGAAAGCCGGATTTTGGCCGACAAACCGCTAGAAACTGGAGCATTTACCATAGCTGGGTGTAATTTCTTAATAAGGAACTCCAGTGAAAAATATAATGGCTTTAAAAATATATATTCGTATAGATCAGCAAACGCCCATTCTGAATATATAACTTTTATTATATATAATCATACGTAGAATTTATAAATCGTTATTTAAAAGTTAATAAAAAATCATCTCATCAAAACACCTTGTTATGTTGGTACCATTGCATTTAGAATATCTGACGGCATGTGCGTATTCTGTTTTTGGATTACTATTGAAATTTTTATTTTTCGATTTTGTTTTATATTTTAAATATTTATTTTTATAGTTTTAGCGAAATTTATACTTAATTTGGGTGATGTTAAACTCTACAATTGTTTTTCAATATAAAAAACTATTTTTAATTAAAGGAATTGTAGTATTAATGAGCAAACCAATTATCAACACGGATATTATGATAATGTTAATACTCAATACTATTATTATTCTTTGAGTTAAAGTTTCTAAAAGGGTGCATAATTTTATTAAATATGTTTAGTTACGGTTTACTATAAATAGAATATTATATAGTACGGTAAAGGTCATCCTTGTTTCGACATTTGACATTATTTTTCACTGGAGTTCCTTATTCGCGGTTATTTACCCAAAAATGGAGAAATTCGCGTTATCGCAAACGCAAAATTCTTAGGTCCTTCACTTATTTATCTTTTTAAAGAAAGACATACATACCCTGGTTACGAATAACCGGACAATATTTGAAAATCTCCTACTACTATCACAGTAAGCGGAGGATGTTGCTTGTGTCGTAATGGAGGACTTGGAGCCAGCCATTTATATATTTTTATATGAATACCGCACAAGAGTGCCAACTGCTCCCAACCATCTGAAGCCAGTGAGACTATGGCATCCCCAGTTGGGGAATGTTGTGAGGCTGAAGGTTTGGAAGGGGAAGGAGAATGGGGAGGAGGAAGGTGAAGAATTACCTGGCTATTCAGATCCGGTCAACAAACACGGCTAAAAGCCATTTCAAGTAACGTTTCAATTCTGAATGGTGGTCTTTCACCAGGGCGATACTGAGAGTATCTTCCACTTTGGAACGTATACTATATATTATTTTTAAACAAATTAATTAAATAAAATTTACTTGCGCCCGCCGGGATTTGAACCCGCGACCTCCGGATTCGTAGTCGAGAGCCTTACCCCTCGACCATGGAGACCGTCAAATTTACAGTAAAAGTTATACTCATATACCAAAAGACATATTTTAAAGGGAACTCTTTCTATGACTCGGAGCCAGTGTTGCCAATCACTTAGTAGAGGAGAAAATAATAGGCAGGAACTAATACATATTAGGTATCTAGATACATCTTGTAGGAAAAATCTGAAGCAAGTGCAATGCCTATTTCCGCAAAGTTCCGATATAATTGCTATCATTCATTGCCCATCACTGCCTTGGATTGTAATTATAATTATTGTAATAACTTGGCAGGTAGCATTGCACAGTCCATGAGATGGGAATACTTCAAACTGCACAAAAATACTTTTATAAAAATTATTAGAGTCCGACCGAACATTTCCGACCCCCCTCCATCTCCGCCCAAATTCCATCTTATACCCTCCATTACTTTAGTGAGCGCGCTTAAATATAAGATTGCTATCAACAAGTGCCGCTACCACATAAAACACAGTTTACATTTCTTTGAAATAATAATTAATAAAAGCCCTACAGTAGCAATACGCAGCTCGCTCACTGGGTAGAGGAGATTATCTCCACATGTATGCACCTCTAACCACAGTTGACACAGGAAGAGGGAGAAATGATCCCTGACACCGTACACAAAAAAATTTACAATACGATACATAGTCCGACCGAACCGCCGAATTCTGTTAAAATTGTGTTTTTTTACGTTTCTGGCTTTTGCCCTTCAATGGTGTTCTAGGTCATCATTTTAAATTATCGAGAGAGGGAAGGCGATGTACAGATGGTTATAACGATCACGTTAATAGTGAGTTAACGGCTATAATGAACAATTACCCAACAATATTTTGGTTCAGGCTTATTTTCAAAAAATCGTCGGCTGTTATAACGAGGACGCTTCACTGATATACCGTACAAATAATATTATTAATTTTTTCACGCAATTTTTTTTTAAATACATACTCGTACATAGATCGCTGGGTCCGAAAAAAACATTTTTCGAAGTAACAATTAACACCCGCATAAGCTAATGATCTATGACAAGTAATATTTTTACAACCGAAACAATAGTACATTGAACATTAGAAAATCGTAGGAAAGACATTATTTGCATTTTTTTTTTATAATTAATTGTATTATTGACTCTCTTTCTTTGCTGCAACTCATTCAGTTCAACATTCCTTGGCGTAGACTCAGAAACAATGAATTGCTTTTCCTCAACACTCTACTAATTATGGGTACCACTCTACACTGTCCAGATTGTTGATATTTGTTAACTCAAGCCAGGGCATTGAAATTTTTGGTACCAGTCTTAATGACTTGAGTAGGGCTTTACGAAATTATAACTCTAAGATTATCATTTAGAATGTCTAAAATCATGGACTCTATTAAAACCATGTTCAGGCTTTGACTTGAATGTTCTCTCAAATGTATATTTTTGTCCTCTTTTTGTCATTGCTTCATTATTGTATTATGTATGTGCTGTTGTTTTTCTGTAGCTCTTGTTTATATCATTTTGTTTTATGTATTTTGTATAATTGGACATTGGTCCGTAAATAAATAAATACGCACAGCAAACTATTGATGACTTACAATTTAGTGATTTTTTTCATGGAAGCCCCGAACCAAGTGACGAGAGTTGTGATGCGTTGAGTGTTTTGGGGAAGAAATTGAAATCTTTAAAAAGATTAAAATAATGTTTTTAAAATATGGTACTTATACATTGGCGAATATATTGATAGTAGGTACATACGTTTTATTTAAACATGTTTCGAATATAACGAGTGATGGCTATAAGGAGCAAATTTCGTCAGTTCTTTCGTACTCGTTATAACAATGTATGACTGTATTAATTTTTTTTATGATACCTGATCTCCAGCCAGACTCTCTCGACCCACCGCCTTGCACTGCAGTTGGAGGAAAAATTATTTTAACTATGAAAACTCGCTTAAAGAATAAAAAACGAAATATACTGGTATTTATGTTTGAACGTCATTATTGATCAAATAATTTTTATAAATATGACTGGAGTTCCTTATTTTTAAAAAGATGTTTCGGTCGATCTCTAAATGTAATATTAAATAATAACTATACAATGGAAGGATGCTAGTCATTATTAAAACTGTCCCATGATGTCATCGTCTTTCCGCGACCGTCTTGTGAAAATACTCAGGCTCTTGTAACATACACTTTGTTCCAGGGGTGTGCCATGAGTATTTCTTTTAGCATTAAACCCTGAACTACTTGAATGAAGTCAGTTAAGAGTGCCCTTCAGACAAACCAAACAAAACCACACACTAAGCCTCCCTCAATGCAACCCTAACTCAAAACAAAACACGTTTATTCACGGCGCCTCACTAATTTTTAACACTTCATACAGTGAGTTTGACTTATTTGACTCAAAACTACAAACCTGAAATCAATGGATAAATTTAAATATTCATATATTTATATATTTTTATCTTAACAAACGGATTGCATTCTTTGGAGCATAGACGTCGAGTGGGAATGATGTCCTTATTCTACCGGTATTTTAATGGAAGATGCTCTGAGTGCATAGTCGGGAAACACGACAAACGCACGCCCAAAATTTGCACACGGTTGACATTTGTCACGTGAGAACGGGTCGCTTCTACGACTCGTCCTTGTGTTCAACAGCTCGGCTGTGGAATGGTCTGCCGGCCTTTGTGTTTCCTCCCTCCTATAACATGGGTCTCTTCAAGACCCAGGTTCACTCCTTCCTTTCCTCTAAAAGACCCTTCACACACCATCACCAAAGATGATATAGGTCTTCAGGGCCTCCTGTGTAGAGTTTCTGTAAAAAAAAGTGTGCGCAATGCGCGTTCAAGGAACAACTCGTTTATCTTAGTGTGGAAAAAAGCCATGCAACTTTACGAAAGAAATATTTTTTACTTTTTATTTTTTCACTGTGCAGCCGCATATGGGGCCTGGCGGCACAATACACGCTTCGGCCGATTTTACCTTGCTGGTCATTTAAGGGGGAGAGGGACGTCGGAGAGGGATTATTTATTATTTTAAAAAAATGATAACATTATTAAGCAATACAATAAACATAATGTTTTAAAGGAAAAATATGTATCACGTATTTTTAAAATTTACACTTATCAGAAATTTTTAATTTTTCTGACCGTCCTACGTATTTATTACAAAGTATTTTAAAATGTTGAATTTTCCTAAAAAATACCTAAGAGGTTTTTCTTTAAAATGCCGAGAAGAAATTTAAAAAAAAAGAAAAAATCAGGTGTAGTTTCATTTTAATAGCTTAATAGTTTTTTTGATGCGGATAACAAAACTTTGGTTAATTATATTAAAAAAAAAAAAAAACGAACGGCAAAGGATTGCAATTATTTTTATCCACCTTTTACAATTATTTTAATATTTTTAGTAACTTCTAAAACGTACGTAGGACGGTAAGTAATTTTTTTTTCTTTTTAAAAATATTATGTTTATCGTATTGGACATAATTCATTCTATAATTGGTAAAATAAAACTTCAGGAAAGCTCAGTGTTTTAGTTTTTTTTATTATTATTTATTTCGAGTATGGGGGCTACTAATGGCCAGTAATAATAATAATTATTAAATAATTTTGTCGCAATGAATCATTACCAAATTTTGTGTGTAAAACACCTTCCTTATAACGCGCTTTGGGAAGCATACAGACCGACCAAAAAAACATATACCTAAAAGAGGTCCTAAGAAACAAAAAAATAATCTTGTAAACTCAGTTGTATGTTATTCTCATTGATAGCCTCCGGTTTTCCGAGTCCGAAATTTCGAAACGTAAAAATCTAAGGGCGGGTTGTTTCACAGAATTTGAAGGATTCATCAATATTTCAAAGCTAATATTCAACTTTTTGAAAGTTTTATTCAAGCACCGTTACACAACGATAGGACGAGAATTTTTCCATAGTGCCTTCAACAATAATGATTTTTTTATTATTTCTATAGCGCAGTTTACATGAGAAAAACACTTCAAGGTCTATGTGATAAAATCTGAAAACAAACTAAGATTTACATGGATGATCTACATAATTAATGTTTTGCTTGTATTATTACTAGCTGAAGTATCCGGCGTTGCCCGAGGCTATAATTGGTTTGGAGGAAAGTTTTAAGGTTTTGATGTGTTACCCCTACCCCTACTCAGTAGTTTTCCTCTTGTTTTGAACATCAAGAATTACCAATATTCTGCTTTAACGTATGAGAAAGGGAGTGGTTTTTTTAAATATCGTGTAAACAGTGATCTTCCTCTTATTTTGAAAGTCAAGTGTGCAAAATTTCATCAAGCTCGGAAATAAACCGCCCGCCCGGGACATGCTTCTTTAGGTATGTAATAAAGAAGAAGATGTAGCTAGAAGATGAATAAATAAATAATGACTGGATTTGCTTAAGATTAATTTAAAACAAAAATAAATAAAATACTTATCGTACGTATCTGATATTTACTAAACGTTTGATTAAAAAAATATATCATTCAGTTTGAATGGGTATTTTGGCCTCAAATCCAAAATTAAGTTATGTATGAAACAGACAGCGCAGCCGTTCCTCTTAATGAATAAATAATTAGTGTAAAACTTGCCATTATTTTAAATTGTTCTTAATTAATTTCTGGTTTCTTTTTTCGCAGGCAAACAAGCCAAAGTGACATGCGCTGCCGAGAACATGACGGTGGTCGTGCCGCTCACCGAAGATGGAGAAGTAGCCTACCTGGACCAATTAAAAGGTAAACCGCCAACATTTTACTGATATCAAAGGACGACTGCGTTGAGCTTTAATGCTGCGTAAAGTTTTAAAAAATCTCAATTTGTGACATGTGAAAATAAAATTGACACTGTTAAATTTACCACAAATTGTTACGTTAGCCAAACATTTTTTACCACTGTCGTCAGAATGAATAGACATGCCTTAATGTTACTATTTCGACGGCTGGAGGCAAAGGTCGCGTGACACCCATTTTGACACAAACTAGTTCATTACCATTCACGTTTATTTCACGTTATTTTGACTACGATAATCAAATTATAAAATATTAATAAAAGAGTCAAACTAAATACTCGGTTTTTGTAAATAAGCCGAACCTTTTTACTTATTTACTGTTTTACTTAAATTATCGTCACGCCTAGCTCGCCCTCCTTATTTTGGTTTCTTCCCTCTCTGTATTATTTGTTCTGTGTTTGCTACAGATTGTTACATTTACCACAAATTGTTAGATCAGCTATACACGATTGTTAACTTTGCACAAATTTACCACAAATTGTTATATTTGCACAAATTTACCGTAAATTGTTTAATTTTTCACAAATTGCTGCATTGATACAAATCATTATTTTTTATGTGAACACTGCACAAGAGTCTCAATTGCTCCCAACTTTCCGAAGCCAGTGGGACTATGGCATCCTCAGTTGGGATTGTTGTGAGGCTGAAGGGTATGGGAAGGAGATGGCGATGGGAAAGAAAAAGGTGGTGAAATATCGGACTATTCAGATCTGGTCACCAAACACAGCTAAAGCCATTTCAAGCAACGTTCCGATACTTAATGGTCGTCTTTCACTGAGTCGGTAGTGAGATTGTCTTCGAAGCTGGTTTAATTATTTGTCTCTCATGCTCTTCTTCCGTCATCCTCAGGTTACTCGGCATGCGCACCCTCTATGGAGGACGGCTCAGCAGTCTTCAGATTGGACTTAGAAGATGTCCACAAATGCGGAGTCACCAGGATACTGCACCAACCCACGGTAAATAACAGATTTCTTTTTGAGTCGCTTCCTCATTACTGAGGATCATGACCCACACTGCAATCTCCCTGGTGTACAAGCCTCCTCCACTCCTCGCGATTCTGCGGTACGTGGAGAGCTGCGGACACCAACGTTCCGGACACCTGCGACATTTGGTCACTCCAATACATCAGTGACCTTCCTCTGCTTCTTCTGCCTTCCACTTTGCCAGTACAGTGACCATGAGCCTCTCCAGGTTGGAGTTCTCGATTTGGCGAGCAACATATCCAAATAATCTGAGGCAGACAGTTGATAGCCTATTTTGGATGCCAAGCTCTTCCAGAATTGATGTATTTATGTGCCTGGCCATGGAATCACCACATTTCCAGAGCGTCGTAAATATGGGGAAAATCAGCGCCCGGACGAGACTCATCTTGATGGTCTTTGTTACGCTTCTATCACTCCATATCTTTTGCATTTTGCTCATGGCATCTTTTGTCGTGCAAATCCTTCTTTCCAAAAGACAATAGACAAGAAAATAACAGACTAATAAACCTTTTTTTCATATGTCTAGCAAGTAAAATTAGTTAAACCCAACTAAAAGTAATTTCAATTTGAAAATAAATATTTTTTTATTTCAGGGCAAGCGAGTGTTCTACCACAAGATAGTAGTGGAAGGACTGTCCGGGAAAGAGATCCTTTCAGTGCGCTGCACCCTCAGTCCCCCTCACCACCTGCAGAGGAGGGATCTCGACCTCCCAGCCGGCTTCCAGGAACCAGAGTAAGTTAGAATAAACTCCCTAATCGCCCCATGCATTGGCAGTTTTTTCTAAACTGTGTTTGTGCAGTGATCCCATAAAAAAATATAAGATAAGAAAACAAACTTTTATAATTTTAAATTTTATACTTTAAACAGCGCGCCATTCAAATTCCATGTTAAAAAATTGATCCGTCTGCCAATTCTACCCTAAAGCTAGTCCGAAATTAAACCCATATGTGCGTTATGAATAACGCATGTTAAAGTCTTTCTGTCCTAAGAAATACTTCGTTCAAAACATACTACAGCGGAAGACGAACAGCGAACCTTGGAACCTAAAACAGCCTGCGTGCGCAGCGATTATTTTTTTTTTTTTTACGGTAACTCCACACAGGAGGCCCTGAGGGAAATAATTTCCCTATATAAATTCTCATATGACAAATGTCAACCGTGTGCAAATGTGTGAGGGGATTTTTTTCCCTTTATTAATATTCTATTGAACTCCCACGGAGATAAGCCACGAACCGCCACTGCCCCTATCCCTGCAATTTATTTTAAAATGCGTATTACTTAGCGAAATGCAGTGAAACTTAGATAAATTAACTGCAGCTTTTAATGTGTTTTGTTCTTCTAGGAACCTGGAGATTACTACCAGCCTGATAGAGAGAGCGCCGGAACCCCAGCTGGGAGTTGCAGTTAGTCAAGATGGAAAAGAGTAAGTCAGCTTTGCGATTACCATTACAATTAAAAATTATAATAAATGGTCAATTTTAAATAAAATCACCTAAAGGGCCTTTTACATCTTGTTAAAGTTTGTAGCCCCCTTTTAAATAGATTTGTTTTTAGACTTTCCTTAAAGGTTTCGAAATTGTTTTCTGACCTCAAACCAAATGGGAGGTTATTCCAAGGATGTGGACTCAGTACATTGAAAGCTCTGTCCCCAAATTTAGCAGCATTTGTACGAGAGGGTTCAACCAGTCTGTTCGACACATCAGACTTAACCTAAGCGTGAGTTGCCTCTGAGTAAGATTGTCCCTCTCGCAGAGATTAATCAATTATGATAGTGCCAGCCCGTTCAGTGCCTTATGCACCATACAAACTATTACAGAAGTTCAGTCTGGAGACTACTAGAGCATTTACCAGAGTCTTAGCGTAATCTGTCGGGAGAGATCTTCTTATGGATTTCAATTTCATATGAATAAGAATACAGTTGTGATAAGATATTATTATGTAAGTAACATTGACAAATAAACTAATTATTTTTGTATTTTCATATGAAGCGGTGACTTGGTGATGTGACATTATAATTTTAAAAATAAAACAATAACTTTGTTTACATCACTCGGCCACTCAGGCATTTATTCACTTCAATGCAATGATTGCCCGGCGTTCTATGTAGGCAAAACGTCGCATAATGTTAATATCCGGGTAAAAGAACACTTAAGATGTCTAAATAATAATGGTTTCTCCGAATTTGCCAACCATCTCCTAGAAACAGACCACACATTCAATAAAAATACAGGCACTAGTTTACTGCATAAAAATGGAACAGGCATTCGACTAGATAATTTGGAAGCGTTAGAAATAAGGAAAGCCAAAAACACTAATAGTAGACTCATAAATAATCAAATAAATTTAAATAAAAGTCCAATTCTTAAATTATTACCAATAAACGAAGTACACACACTTCCCGGTCAGCAGGTACCTGCTGATCTCCCACCCTTGGCCCTTCACTCGCCTGTTTTTATCAATCTATAACACATGTGTATCTTAGTTCATAGTTTAGTTGTATACTGCCCTGAAGAAGCTACGGCAGTAGCGAAACCCGGTCGGCAAATGTATAAAAAAAATAATAAAAGTGATGTAAACAAAGTTATTGTTTTATTTTTTAATTATTTTTGTTCGAATTTTGCAGAGTTTCCGGTGAGATCTCCGTGCGGCCCGGCACGCCCCTGGCCATGCGTGTGTTCCTGGACAAGGGCTCGGCGCCCGTCTACGGGCTGATGGTTTCCCACCTCCAAGTGTCCGACACAGCGGCCCAGCAAGAGACCATCGTCTTCAATGGGTAAGTCAAATTACCCCATACACCACTGGAAACCAAAGGAGTGTTTCTTTTCCTTGAGTTCCTGTAAGAAAATATGTTAAAAAATATATAATACACCAGCTTCTGATATTTTCAATACATTGAGATGGATACATGATACACTAGCGCCTCTAGCAGCCTGAGTTGTACAAATTGGTTTTTTCATACACTTTAATAGATTTTCTCAATAAATTATACAAATCGAAAAATCATAAAATAAATATTAGGTAACCTACATGACTTTACTGCTTTTTGGCTCGAAAATAAAAAAATCTTAAAGGATGCTTTAAATGGATTTAAATAAATATTTAATATCCTCATTTTATACATATATATATATGTATATATATATATTTTTTTATATATTTTTTTTTAATTTAATGTAAATCATATTTAATAATGCTATTATTAAGTTCTGCAAGCATTTTTAGCTTTTATTATTATGACAGCTGTTTCGGCATCCAACAATGAGCCTAAACCCTTACATATAAAAAGAAAGGGTCTTAGATTAAATTTACTTGAACAATTAGAAATTAATAAACAAACGAATTAATTAATACAACATTAATTAATAAAGTAAGGAAAATTATATATTCGCCGCTTCTCAGTATGTTCACATTATCAAAACAATATAACAAATTTAAATAAATCAATTAAGAAAACATTATCATTTAAATATGGGGAAACACATTATTAATGTAAAAACCTCAAAATCGGTTTTACTGGTAATAAATTATTATTTTTAAAAACCTGTCCAAATTAGAATGGGGTAGGAGTGAATAAAATCATAATAAGCAATGTGGATTAACCGCAGTTTTAAAATGGCCTTGAACGCCGAAACAGCTATCACAATAATAAAAACTAAAAATACTTGCGGAAATTAATAATAACATTATTAAATGTTATTTACATTAAATTTTTAAAATATATTTTAAATGGATTTCTACAAATTAAACACAAAAACAATTAACTCATTAATATGTAAATAAAAAATTAATGATAAAAATTGTGATACGTTAAACCGAAAGAAGACTACAAATAAGAAATTGAAGAAAATTTCTCACAATTTATTAAATAAGTATTTTATTCCATTTCTAAGCCACCAGACCAAGCGTAAGGAGCGAGTGATAAGACTGTTAGTACAAACCTAATAGCCTTATTAAAAAAAAATCATTTATGATCATAAAAGCTGTAAAGTTGGATGTAGGTTACCTAATATTTATTTAGAATATATTTTACAGAAAATTAAAATGTATGAAAAAACCAAATCTAGAGGCTGCTAGTGTAGAATTTTGCCATAAAAATATGTCAATCTAGGTTATTTGCTACAATCTATGTAGTTTTGAAACCGACTGACAAAACCTAGGAACCTATTCAATGATTTTGAGATGACGGCAGAAGAATCAGGAGGAATGTAGGATTATAAGTAAAAAATTCCATACTGAGAAAGCGGTAATTGCTTTTGTACTTTTAAAGCAATAACCACAAAATGTTTTTATATTATAAGAAAGTATTTACCAAAGACTGAATTGTGCTGGCCATGTTCAAACAATGGCAGATGACAGGAAACCAAAAATCATGACCAAGTGAGTGTCCCAATCAGTGGCGGGTTTCTCTAACGTGCGTTTGTGCAGATAACTCCCATTTAAATTTTTTTTTGAAAATATGTATCTTAATTTTACCACACTTTAAAGAACGTGCCATTCAAATTCATTGCTAAAAAATCCACCTGTCCGTATGAGAAATACTGCAAAGGGAGTCTGAAATGAATTCCATACGTGCCCCGTGCTATATGAATTCTGCATCTATGGAGCTTTCTGTCCTAATAGAATAGAGAATAGTACATACATTGTCATTCTCGTGGAGCTTCGACGGGAAACTGTGCCGAGGGTGCAATTCTTCGGAATCTGCAAGGCAACCGTATGAAGATTTGTTAACAACAAATTTGTACGGAATAGTATTTTCCAAATATCAACAGGTAGTTGTTATTAAAAAAAGTTATGCAATGGTTTTTTCATATTAAAAAAACGAATAGTTAAGTTTCTTGCATAATTTGTGATTTTCATATTAAAAAATATTTTTTGTAGCCTATGTCATTATATTATTTGATTCAGTAGCCACAGACATTCCTTATTGTTCCTTGTCGCTAGGTCGCTAATCTCTGGTGCGGTGATATAATGAAATTCTTATTGATGGGAAAAATATATATAATATGGAAATGATCATCACAGTATTTTTTTTTGTATTTCTTGGGCATTAACTATGTAAAAATTAATTAATACTAATTGTTTCTGTACTTGTTTAATTTCAGTTAGTTTTAAGAGCGCTAGTGAACGACACGAATGTGTCCAAACCGGTAGCGAAATAATAAATTCAAGTAACAAAAGTACACAGTGAATAAAACTTTTCACACAAAATAGTATTTTTTTTATATTGAAGAAATTTTTTTCTTTCTTCTTAATCTCCAATTGAACTTCGAATGAGTTAGGCCACGAACTGCCGCTGGTCCCAGTGGAAGCAACCCAGAGGCAGACTAAGGAAGGATAGACTACGAGATTGGGACTGGTGCAAGACGGAAAGGACTGAGGACTGAAGGCAAATGGCGAGTTTTGTACTATCAGGAGGACAAATCCCACCCTGGAGTGTAACGCCGTGATAATAATGAAGAAAATACTAATCTATTTAAATGTCTTTTTAGTTGCTCCGTGGACCCGTACCTCTTTGACAACTTTGTGACAACCGACGGAGACTCCCTCGAGGCTCGTTTCAGGGCCTTCAAATTCCCCGACACTACCTACGTCCAGTTCAGGGGAACCGTCCAAGTCTGCCTGGATAAATGCCAAGGGGTAAGTGGTAGATACTCTCAGCATCGCCCTGGTGAAAGACCATCATTGAGAATCAAAACGTAGCTTGAAATGGTTTTAGCCGTGTTTGGTGACCAGATTTGAATAGCTAAATACTTCCCAACCTTCCTCTACCCCAACTCCTTTCCTTCCGCAATCCCTTCAGGCTCTCAATACATCCCAATTGGGGATTCCATAGTCTCACTGGCTTCTGGCAGTTGGAACTTTGGTGCAATGTAAAAAATTTTAAAAATATCTAATCCCCAAACATTGTTTTAATCATAGATTTTTTTATGATCCCTCTAGACAACTTGCAGCAATGGAGCCACCGGCTTTGGCAGAAAGAGGAGAGCCATCCGTGACCAGGCGGAGAGCAACCGGCTGTACGAAATCTCCCTCACGACCTTCATTAAAGTTGAAGATGACAATAACGAAGCTGGTAATTATCATATAACTCACAATCCAATGATTACATAGCGGCAATCATATAACTCACCACTTTAGGTATGCACTATATTATGTAGTGATGAGTCGTTCACATGTGAAGCGCTTCGTTCAATTACACACCACTCTGCGCTTCACAGTTCAGTCTGACTCTTGCGAGCTAATGCTTCATATGAACTTATAACTTTGTGAAGCCTAGGTGTGTAGGAACGGTTAGGCTGTATCAGAGGTATTTAAGTATTCCCTAGAATTGATAGCACATCTGCACAGTAAAGAAGACCTCTATCGATTTCTCATTACATTCTTTGGGAACTAAAGAATCTTACAATGGTTAATGCTTTTTCAGTTTTTTTTTTTTTTTTTTAATTTTAGTGTTGATAAATCAATGTTTATTGAAAGAATGTTATAAAGTTTCATATAATACGGCATGTTTTATTATAAATACAATATATTTTACATAATTATATTATTGCATGGTTTACATTACCTACCTCACTAGGTGAAACCTGTTCTATATATATTTAAGTGTGATGTTATGACAGAATAGGCATTGTTAAAATAAAATACTTAAAATGTAATATATTAAAATAGTATTGCTAGAATACACAAACATTAATTAAAAGAGAATTTCAAATACATTTTGAGAAGTTAAAAGAGGTGACAAAATAAAGAAGGTAATGTGTAAAAGAAATGTTCTATTCTGTTGCGTTATATCACAAAAATAAAACTATTATACTTTTGTATTATTTAAAACAAGAAAAATAACAAAATAAATAAATTTAAAGTTAACAGTGTAGATGCAAAACAGTAGATACTATTAGCAATACAGAAATAATAAGGTCTCCAATTTCCTTTTGATCTTTTATCATTAACCATTCAGTGATGTTTTTGTTGAAGGAATACAAATTAGTTATTCCTATGGTCTACAGTGGCAGTTTATTGTATACGTGACGGGCTGTATACACAGGGTGTCTCTGAGCAAAGGTTGTAGCATATTTTGGTACCAAATTATTAATTAAACAATATTATTTCGGTAGTTATGAGTACGTAACATTAAATAATACGTATTTCTCATTTTCAGTACATTTATTGAATAATGTTTATTTTATTTTTACTTTTTTTGTTCAGATTTCAAACATTAAACCATAATATCCTGTGATTTTTCACAGTTCTGCACTAGTAATAATATAATGGACGTGTTTGACGATATGAAAATATACGCAAAAATAATCCTGTTTTAATAAAATAATTTTATATTTCATTTTGGATTTATCGCATTTCATCACCGTTTTTATATTTCCAGATGACGTCAGCAAACTCCTCCGTAACCTAAAGATCGCAAACCAGATGTTGGAGGACCAGCCCGCTGTCATGGAAAACACCTCTGGAGAAGTCCTGGCCGCGACGGTCAGGGAGAAGCCTCAGTCGCATCAGGTTGTGTCACGAGACAACGCCGTGCCAGAAGTCAACTCTGCGGTAGCGAATACTTCCACGGTGCTCTTGAGTATCATCTTAGCAGTTCTAAGTCTCTCATTATTTAGCAAAGGATTCTAAATCTCTCTCTCTCTCTTCTTTATAAGTCGTATTTCGGTGGGCATCGCGTGAATTCTTTAATTAATCTGTCGATTACTGCCAAGTGTGTCAACCACTGATGAGATAAACCGATATAATGTGTTTTACGTGTGGACGATGTAAATTCAATCTTTCCTTACTTCAGTGATATTGGACCAGAGTGGAAGATACTCTCAGTATCGCCCTAGTGAAAGACCACCATTCAGAATTGAAATATTGCTTGAAATGGCTTTTAGCCGTGTTTGATGACCAGATCTGAAGAGCCAGGTATTTCACCACCTTCCTCTTCACCTTCTCCTTCCCCTCCTCAATACCTTCAGCTTCACAACATTCCCCAATTGGGGATACCATAGTCTCACTGACTCCAGACGGTTGGGAGCAGTTGGGACTCTTGCAGGGTATTCATATAAAAAAAAAATAATAAAATTGGACAAACATTTTTAAATATTGAAATTCTTACTTAAACAAATAATCAATTTCATTGGTCTGTATGGGGCCAATATATCACAACCTTCCTCTTTCCCATCTTCCTTCCCTCCCCGTTCCCTTCAGCCTCACAACATCCCCCAATTAGTCTCAGAAACTCTTGTGTGCTGTTAACTTAAAATATAGATCGCCCTTCGAGGGATTATCTGTTCGGTGGTATAAACAATACGTATGTGAATAATCATTTGACATGTCATAAAAATTGATCAGCAGTAATCAACCGATTAATCTGGAGAATGGTAAAAATTCAAGGACTTCACCCGTTGCCTACAAATGTTTGAATTAGTGATTCTAAATCTCAATCTAATAAATATATGTATCTCTATTGGCTTGTTCTCTCAATGCAGAATTCGTTAAGCTCCTTGGCTCTGGACTCAAAGGTCACCGTTTCAAAGTCTTGCTTAACATGGTTTTCACTATGTTTAGTATCTAGATCTGAATAGCCATGATTCTCAGCCTTCCTCTACATTTTCTTTTTCCCCTGCCTCACTTGCTTCAGTCTCACGACATTCTTCTCAAAAATAATCAATGTCATAGTTCCACTGGCTCCAGCCAGATGGAAACCTTGTGTGAGGTATCGCTTAAAAATAAAGAATTGGCAACTTTTGACAGAGTTAAAATTTAGATGTTTTTTTTTTCAAATTGCCTGATCTTTTTACTAATTTTCTGCCAAGCATTGTTAGAACAAGTCATTCTATTTTTATCACATTTATACAAGGAAGTGTGTGAAAAATCTTTCTAATGTTATTTCTTTTTGCTATGGCTTATTAATGACAAAACCGATATTGAACAATCATGGTCATTTCAATCATTTTATGTATTTCCCATAAAAAAATTGATACTATTTTCATTGCAATCTATTACAAAACACGTCCTTCAATTTTTCAAATTATCACTTTGTGTACTTTTTGCAAACATCACAAAACATTGTTCTTTTTAACAGTTTTAATGATTACCACGGAACATTGTTCTTTTTGACAGTTTTTGGTGATTATCACAATACATTGTTCTTTTTGACAATTTTAATGATTATCACGAAACATTGTTCTTTTTGACAGTTTTAATGATTATCACGAAACATTGTTCTTTTTGACAGTTGTAATGATTATCACGGAACATCATTCTTTTTGACAGTTTTAATGATTATCACGAAACATTGTTCTTTTTGAAAGTTTTAATGATTATCACGGAACATTGTTCTTTTTGACAGTTTTAATGATTATCTTGGAACATTGTTCTTTTTGACAGTTTTAATGGTTATCACGAAACATTGTTCTTTTTGACAGTTTTTGGTGATTATCACAAAACATTGTTCTTTTTGATAGTTTGATGATTATAAAAAAACATTGTTATTTATATATAACTGTTCCTTTTTTTACTGCTATATTTTCTGTCATTTATGTATGCTACAGTTTTAGATGATTATAAAAAAAAAATGTCAACCATATCACATTATTTACATACTTTTAAACAGATTCTATACGCATGGAGTCTAATTTACTAGTCTTAACAATTAATAATTATGTTTAATCTATTCTCAATGTGTTTAATTATTGTTTTGAATAACTCTTTCATTCGCTATTGCCCTTAACTAAAACTAAAGCAATAATAGTGTGTAAGTTTTAATGTACTTTTAGGAAATAAAGCATTGTTAACAAATCATGACTGTTTCATTTATCATCAGATGTACCCTATGTAATATTTATAATACATATACATATCTGCATCCAATGAAATTTATTCTATTTCATTTTTTTATTATATTTAGGAATCTCAAGAATTGGATGCCGCCTTTAGAAAACTTAGCCATATCCTCAAAACAAAGAGATACCTCACCTCTGAATGTGTACATTATTATGTACTTCCATTACTAATGTTGGAAGACCAAACATGAACAGTGTAACAAAAATGTCAGAGCCGTGGGAGTACGACTCCTGGTAAACCGTCCCACGGTTCAATCGAACTGCGACTCTTTTAGACAAACCTTGGAACCACTTAAAATTGTTTATTTATTTAAAAAGATAAACACATCTCTGATGTTCTAGGTTATTCTTACATATGACGCATCTTTAAATAAGGTCCTTTATTCTGATTAGTTATAACCGTGGGCAATTAATATTTGGGGCCATGACGCATCTTAAAGCAATTGTTTTCAAGGGTTCACACATTCGTTGGTAGATATAAGAATAATTACCGCATTGATACGTGTTTAGGCACTGTGCAGTACGTGAACGGCGCCTGACAGTCTGACATCTGGATGTTTTGTACCTACACCTATACGCTGGGAGCTACGAGCCGTAGGACCTGGGAATGACTCGTATGAAGGATATGAGCTCATGAACTAGAAGTTGGCTCTTATGTGCCAGCTCTTAAATGAGCCATCGTTCAATTGAGTCAAACGGAAATATTGAACTGGATCCATGACTATCGCTCTTAACAAAATGAGCTATGACCCATCGCTAAAGCTGAGTATTTCCTTGAACGATAGAAAGGCGTATGAGTAGATTCGGAGCAATTCTAAGGTGGCTGACATTATCATCACATTCTCCACCCTCAAATGGAACTATGCCAGCATAGCACGTGCCACGGCGTACAGACGGTCGTTGGTATTATAACATTGGACGGAGTCCTTGGTTGGAAAAGAAAAAAAGAGGTCACACACAGATAAGAACGGCTGGCGACTCGAAGAGAACTGCCAACTTCAGATGGACAGAGTCACCAAGCTGGACACCAAAAGTCATGAATAGAATTTTTTTTGGTTTTAATATTTTATTTTTTTAAATTCGAACAATAAAATCACATGTAGTCACTAGTCACTTAGTCGAGTAACCACCCAACCCTCGCTCCAACCCTAACTGTCCAATACCTACTGTTTTTAATGTTTAAAAAGAATATTCAGAAACCAAAATGCCATCTACATTTTTACTCCAAATAAGCTCAGGAATCACCTATTAAAGTAAGTCAGGCACATCTCTTAACCTTTGGAACCCCGACCTCCCGTGACCTAATATGTGTATTAATTGTTTTTGTGTTTAATTTGTAGAGCTCCTTTTAATTTTTTTTAAATTTAATATAAATCAAATTTAATAATGTTATTATTATGCTTAATAATAACATTATTAAATTTGATTTACATAAAAATTTAAAAAAACCTAATATGTGCTTCCGTAGTGTGCCGAGGGTTAATTTTGTGCACAGCCCGATGAGTTTATTTTTGTAATAACATACTTATTTATTAAAAAATGTATATATTTATCATAAGTAATTTCCCCGGAATAGCCACTTATATTCTACATATATATGAATTCTACAAACTCAGTTAAACCATACTGTAACCACTGCTATATTAAATATGCATTAAGGACATCTGTCAATTTACCCTCAAATGGGGAAATTTTCTTGTTTACAGACAACAATGCAAAAATATCACAAATTAAATACATAGTTGAATTCAGTTTGATACATTAAGATGTCATTTTTTTAAAGGATGTACTTCCCAGCCTTCCTCTTATCCTTTATCACTTCCTACAGCCTCACAGCCCTCCCAAATGGAGAAGCAAAAGTTCCATTGGAGCCAGTTGCAGATTCTTCACAAATCAAAAAAAAAAGGTTTAAAAAAGAGCAGTTTTTTATTCCAAAGAATTAGAAGATATAAAATTAGTATTATTCCATCGCGGCATGTGATTTAGTTGTACCCGGAGATCATGTGAGCCAGGCCCCAGCTGTGCGTCAGTTCCAGCGGGCCCTCTACGCTACATCCGTCAGCCGTCACAACTCCGATCTGGTAACGGGGATAGGAGCGAGCGTCTCGATAGAACAGGACCTCTAAGCACTTGGTGACCAGCTCTCTGTAAAGGCAATTGTTTAGGTTAGGTGTGGATTATACATTGGATGCTGTAACAAATCCATGGAAGAGCAGTAAAATTCATAAAAAATTTATAGGTGATTTTTTTAAATGAAACTAAATGGTATGATTACAATGGAGCAAACATCAGCATTCTAAATATGGGCAACAACATGCGGCCATTTGGCATCATAGAGATAACACGGGCTTCAGTCGATTACAAGCACTCGCATCTCTGGAAAAAAAACTCGAGCACTTGAAGTTGGCACGCCGGCAAAATAAAGGCAAATGCTCCGCGCCACGGCGCCGCGGTCGGCCGTACTGCGACTCCTTTCGTTGAGTTTGTTCACGGTCGGAATGATTCGGGCGATAACGACAGCAGCAACCTCTCCGTAGTTAACGCGCGGGATCAATATTTTACATTGATTTTGCAAGGATCATAGACTAAGTTGATAACAGTTAACATTATTATTTGAAGATTGTTGATTTCATTGAAACAATAATATTAATTATTGAAAATAACATCAATAACTCACAATGAAAATATGAAACAGAAGAAGACACAGAAAATAAAAAGATACGGTCATGACTGAGACTCCAACTCAGAACCTCTAGTCAATGAATTCGGTCATTTCTATCAATCTCATACTTCCCTTGAGAAACACTAATATTACTTTTCAAATATTTCCCATATATTGGCTGCCATCTATGTATGAGAGCACAAAGTTCTGACTGAACATGATTGCGGCCATAGATGGTGTCTTGAATATACCTATTCATTTTTTATTGATATTATTTTCAATACATAATTAATATCGTTATAATTTTCAGTGTTAGAACCATTGGAGAATCCTGACGGCCTCTGGGAAACACCTTCACCCCTGCCAGTGTCCTACTGTCTCCCTCCAACGCCTTAAGATAAGGATGTGGTGTTCGACTGCACACCGACCACCCACCGAATAACTTCGGCCTCCCAAAACTCCATAATATCTGCTTACTTACGTCAAAACAATGCAACCAATTTAAAAACCAATACAGCTATTAAGCGCATGGACAACTTATATATTATACCTCTTGGACCTGATAACATCATGGCATGGACTATTATCATGGTAAATAATAATAAAATGGTATCTCTGGTAATTAGGGCAATTCCAGAGGGAAGACATCCAGTGGGTATCCCAGAAAATTTTGGGGAAAGCAACTCCAAAGGCTGTGGAAGGAAAGGCTGGACCTGCCATGGACAGAGGCCGCTGACGTAGCTCGGGGACGCCTGATAAAGATGGGTCCCCATCTCGAGAATGACAAAAGGAAGAATGAAAGTCTTTTGAGAGAACCATCAAAGCTGACACCTGTCGCTTCCTAGAAATTAACTTGCTTTGACTTTGAAATGGACAAAAATTGAAGCTCTGTGTCAGCAATCTCTCTCCTATTCCTTCTTCAGTAGGTCTGAAATTGGCTCATTTAGGGTAGAAGCTGGCTCATCGTTAGTTTGTTAATCCTTGCTTCCTGAGGATCTTGAAATCTATGCGGAATTACTTACTTGGCCTTAGCCTCGTCAATGTCCTTGCCGTGCTCCGTGTACTCGCGCAGCAGCGGCTTGGACAGCTGCGAGCCCATGCCGGTGGCGATGCAGTCATCCTCGTAGGCCGTGCCCAGCATGTCCACGGCGCCTAGGAAGGGCTCTCCGTCCTGCAACAGAACAACATTTTAAAAACAATTTTACTAGATTATTATTTTAAAAGATTACCATTCCCAAAGATGTGCTATTATTTTTGCACACAGTTGAAACTAACCGCATGATTACTGGATTTTTTTAACCTTATCTACGTGACTGTCGCATATGTGATCCATCGGTGGCTATCCTCATACCCAGATGTCACATAAAGAGAGACCTGAAAATTTGGCATTTGCAAAAATACGAAAAATCATCATGTTTACGCGAAAAACGCGAATTTTGCCATTTTCACTCAAATAACGCGAAATTCACAATTTTTGAGTAAATAAACACAAATTTTCATACTTTTCACACAATATTCTGGTATTTTAAAACAAGAAACTAATATTGTACATTCTAAATATCTATTCGTCTATGCTTTTGACAAGCTTGAATATCCATAAAATGGAACACAGAGAACTTCCTTTCTTCGATTAAAAAAAGTTTAAAATTAAAAAAAAAACAAAAAAATATACACAACCTTGTTGCAAAATAGCATAATTTTTTTTGAAAAATTACCCCATTTTCCCAAAAATAACGCGAATTTCACCAAAAATAATGCAAATTTCACCAAAAAATAACACCACTTTCCCAAAAAATAAAGCAATTTTTCAGGTCCCTACACATAAGTGATCCATTTCACTAAAATGCACATTTTAGCAAAATGAGCCATGTGATAGATAGATTGCGTTAAAAGGGTAAAAATTCATTCTTGTCCTCGAGAGTTGGGGAATGACTCATCAACTTTTGTAGTTCCTCCCTCGTACAGGTTCACTCTTTCTTTTCCTCAAAAAGGGCTAGCATATGACATCTACGTAGTTGGCGTAGGCCCTGATGGAAACCTCTTGGCCTACTATGTATAGATAACGTAAAAAACAATCTAATCGAAGGATAGAAGATAGTATCATATAAAATTCAGTTCTTTGACAAGTGTAGAATTTGAGTAACAAACAGAAAGATAGACTGAAATAAATGATTTAGTAACAGTAAGAAAGGGGGGATGATTCACCTGCATGCCACCAATGACATATGTGTTCCACAGGGGGTCGAACTTGCTCCTCCTGTTGTACAGGACCCGGGTGAGCCAGCAGTGCATGGAGCGCGGCTTCAGGAGCATACCGTCGTCTAGGCACTGCTCGTCGATGCTACAATGGGAAAAAAGTGTTATTAACAAGCGCAAAAGGGTATGTTGTCGCCCAGAGTCAGGGGAACTTCTTATTCTTTGTGAACCTTCTGGCGTCCAGCTTTAAATGTTTTTTTTTTAATTTTGCTAATTCTTGATGGCTCTCACCCATCCAATGGTTGCAGTTCTCTGCAAATTGGAGATTGTGATAATAATTTTGTGCCACCTTAGACTTGCTCCCTATCCACTCAATCTTTCTACATGGCAAGGATATACCTAGCACGGCTCCTTCCCCGGCTCTTTGTGTGGTGGCTATTTTAGTCTTGGTTGGATTTTCTTGAATACTTTTGGGGATATTAAATAGCATCGAGCACTTCTAATTACGGAAGCAATTAAAATCCACAAAAACCCCATTAATATCAATAGGGACAACGGAGCTAGACTTGATAGTTTTTGGTATCCGGTACTTGACGGATACACCAAAACTCAACGCCGAAAACCACATTAATTATACTGATAAAATTATTGTTGAAATACCAGCCCTAAGAGGATTAACGCGCGCAACACGGTATCACTTCTACATACTTAAATGCACACTTCACCACAATCTACACATCTGCCCTGATGATGGACTTTGGTTGGAGTCTACGTTTGCACTCCGAACGCTAATGCTGGAAGTACATATTTGATGAAACACGATCACTGAGGAGTATTTACCTATTTATTCAGATTTTACTAATTATTTATAACATTACAGATTTTATAATCTAATTCATTATAACTGTATCGTTTATACTGTGTATATACAATTCCAAAAACCCTGTAAATGTGTTTATAGGACATAAAACAGATCAATTTTTTGATCCACCATATTTAGGAAGTACGCAGCTCTCCCCACAGGTGAGTTCATAAACAAATTTGTGCGGCTCGCTCAACTGTACAGGAGGTCATGATGATGTCCTCGAGAGTGAGATTCTGATACAAAGAAATGTATTTGAGTCTGAATCTCACTGTTAAATACATTACCGTTTAATAAAAATAAAATATTTAAATGGACAATACCTATATGTGTCTCTAAGGAGTGGTAATTGGTCATGCCCAAAATATAAATGATGGGTATAGCCAAGGATATCGTCCGTAGAGACGCTCAAATAAAAATCTTAAAATTTTCTTGAGAACTCTTTCAATGCAAAAAATGTAAGTTAGTTCGTGTGGGGCCAAATAATAGAATTGGACTCCGATACACTTAAGACTAGCGTGTTGTATAATAACCTCAGTGTTTGTGTGTTGTGTTGTGGTAAAACCATAAAGGACCATGTTAAAAATGTGGAGATTTGAAAAGAATGCAAGGCTTATGTAAGGATAATTATTAAGATTAACACACTTAAGACGGGAAGGGTAGACCTGCTTTTTACCCCAGTCCTACTTTAATCGTGGGAAAAGCATTGCTAACCGTTATTTTTTATATGAATATTGTACGCCAATCTCTTTGTCAAGGTCCTAACTATATGAATATATGTACATTAAATACATGATATAAGTCTTCCCTATCTTTGTGTCTTTTGATAGAAGACTATTTTATCATAAGGATGCTACATTAAATCAGTGATGAGCGAATACAGCAGCACCAGATAGAGGCTCGCCTACTGGCGACGCATCATTCAATGACAGAGAACCAAATTAGAATTCAATATAAACACAGCAATAATGCGAGCTAGTGGGAAGATAATCATTCCTTCCTGGTTGCCGGCGAATAAATATCTAAAGTGGTGCTCCTTACACTTATGGCACTGGAGATGTGGAAATTGTTTTTATTTTTATAATGATTTGAACTAAATGAAAACAGGTTGCAGAAGCGGTTCAGCAAGCCTTTAGAACCGAGGGTGTGAAGACTACAAGATACCATAAAAACTCACATCTTCCTCTCCATGATGTCCTTCATGTACTGGAAGTCGGCGTAGTCCCCTCCGGCCGCCACCAACATGTTCTTATTCATATTGAGGACACGCGGACAGTTGCGGAAGCGAGCCAGCGAGCCGTATGAGCCGAGGGTGTCAGCTCCGATGACCACGCCTCTGTTGAACTTCACGGCGATCACGGATGCCGATGTTGTGATTGGGGCTCTAGAAAATTAATGACATTGTTAAATATTTTATAATTATTTATCTTTATTATTTCATACCGATAAAATTATTTTTTTTGTATTCGGTAAGGAACTTGTACACTCATATATTCAATTGGTCACAACAATCAGCGGATTATGATAATAAGAAGGCCATTCTCAAATATGTATTCAATGCAAAATTCATCCCAGAACTTGAAAAACCATACACAGGCTACCTTTGGTCATAGAGCAATGCACGCCACTGGTTGGTTATAATGTCTGATGATAGTACAATCCTCCACTCACAGATATCCCCAATCATCAGAGGCCCTAAAGGAAATTATTTAATAATTTCATAGGGCCTCTCCTGGGTGAAGTTAACGTAAAAAACAGTTCACTCCAATATAGATTTTGTTTTAGAAAAATGAAATGAATTACACATCTTTTCAGACAATCGTATCCATAAATTGAATAAATTCACATGTAAATTCCTTAGCTAGGCTAGCCGGTTAGTACTTACCTAAAGTCATTAAATAAATAAATAAAAAAATTAAAAATTAAATTAAAAATTCACACATCGGTGCGCAAATGCGTCCACAGCCCGCAACACTGTAAATAACCAAAGTGTAAAATAAATAATAAAAAAAACCTTAATATTTATTAAAAGCTTCTTACACTTTTTAAGGTAATTTTATAGATATTTTCGAGTCCTAAAATTCATTTGAATACTTTCCAGTCCTAAAAATTAATACCAATAATTCAATAAATACCAACTCTTCTTGTGCCACCAATCTTCAAATAAATGTAACATCAATAGAAAAGGAGAAACAAATAACCATGTAAAACTATCATCTCTATAAATAAATTTTTCTAAAACTGTGTTCATCTGAAGCGACCTGCCAGGTAAGTGTGTTTCTCTGTATCTGTTTGTACATAATTAGTTAAGAAATATTTGTACAGCGCCCTTGATTTTTCACAAAAACGGCGCTATACAAATCATCCAACTATTATTATTATTATTAGAGAAAACAGTAAAGTTTTGCAATAAAGAACTCCAGTTCGTTTCTTTTTTATCAATAATGACTTTCAAACTTAAATAGTACATTTCGTTCTTTTTCTAAAATTTGTTTTCATAGTTAAGTAATAAAATTATGTACCTTTATAGAAACTATAACTCTCAGAATAATAATAGTGTTGAGCATTAACATTATCATATCTGTATTGATAATTGATTTGCTCATGAATACTCTAATTTCTTTAAGGGTGGGTGGTATAATTTATTATTCCGAAATAATGAAAGTATTATTACGCAATACGATAAACATCAAGTTTATAAAGAGAAAAATATGATCTATATATTTTTAAAATTTACGTAGGTTTAGCATTCATCAAAATCAAATTAGAAATATAATCTTTTTCTGACCGTCCTACGTATGTTTTAAAAAATATTTTCAAATATTGAATATCCTCAAAAAAATCCTTTGAACGTTTTTCTTCAACATGCTGTCATAAAAATTCAAATAAAAAACAAATGTTGGGTGCAGTTTAAGTTTTTTATGAACACTAACCTTCATGTTTTTTTAAATGCAGATTTAAAAAGTTTCGTAAAGTTTATTAAAAAAAAAACTCAACCGGAGATGATAGCAATTATTTTTCTCCAGTTTTTAAAAGTATTTTGAGATTTTTAAACCACCATTTAATTCAGAAAGGCTAGTTTATATATCAATGAATTATTTGGTCGTAAAGTGCTGCTAATATTCCATGCGGTACGAATTCGAACTAGAGTTTTTTTTTAAATACGACAGATGTCGATAATTAATTTTTTCAATGTTACGCCAAATTTTTTCGAAAATGGTTTATCTATGGGTATATGTGAATGATATGGGTATATGTGAATATATGGGGTATATCTATTATCTATGCTACTGTCAGTTCGTGTAGTTTGCTTTGCCCGATTTATCAGTATATTTTTTCCAATGCCTCATGACGCGCAATGCAAGTATTGTTTAGTACTTATGTGCACGAATACTAAAAGGAAATTCCAAATAAGATATTTTTATGCTTTCGGACAAGGAAAAGAAAATAGAAAATATTTTTATGCTTTCCAAGGGGCCAAAGAGAAAAAATGATGTGATGCTATGAAAGGAGACCCGATCAAATATCGAATCATTTCTTTGAAAAAGTCGCCTAGTATTGTTCTGAAAACCATTTATAT